>JAULKR010041107.1:0-21354 GCA_032356305.1 Prasiola linearis | reverse complement strand
TGGGCAACAACTTATTATTGGATATAGTGGCCCAGACGATAGACCACTAATCCAAGGAGTCACATCTACTAATAATGCTACAGACATAATAATGCAGAGGTTTGGAGGAAATGTTGGAATAGGACTAAAACCGACTGAAAAATTCGAGGTATCAGGTAAAATTAAATCCAGTGATGTATTTGTAAGCCGTTTTGGATTATCCTCAAAAGAATTGTATAATGTAAATCAAACTAAACAAATATATTCAGCATTTGGGGGTATATCGTCAAGCGATGATTCAAATTTTGGCGGGTTATTTGGTATAGGTTATTCTTATAGCACATTAGGTGGTGCAGCTTTTGGAGGCAGACATAATATAGTATTTACCAATGGGGGCACTGTAAATGCAACTATTTCTTTGAACGGAGATATGAATTTAGCTTCTTTAGCTGGCGCAAACGATTCATACATAGGCGCTGACGCATCAGGCACGTTAAAAAGACTACCAAACCAACCCCTAGCTTGGCGCACCGACGGCTCACTCTTTATACCTTCGGGCTTCGGCGCAGCTACAGCACCCTATTATTTTGGCGCGGGCTTTCTAGGAATTCGAGACAATGCCAACTCTACAAAAATTTTGCTCTCAGCTAATGGCGATAGTTATCTAAATGGCGGCAATGTTGGTATAGGTCTCGCTGGCCCTACTGCCAAGCTTCATGTAAATGGTACAGGTCGCTTTGATGGCCATGTAGAATTTCGCTCACTGCCTACCAATAGCTCAAGCACAGCCTTAGAGATACTTGTCGCTGGCGCTAACGGGCGCGTAGAAAAGCGATCATCTACGACAATCCCAGGCGACAATCTCGGCAACTCAATTGCAGACAGAAATCTCCAGCTCAATAACTTCTCCATCACCAATGATGGCACAGCCAACGAAGGCATCTCAATCAAAAACAATGGCGACGTAGATGTAGCTGGCGCGCTCAGCGCGAAAATTCCAAATTTCCGCGAGAACATTATTAGCGTAAAATACGGTGGCAATGATCGCCGGCTCACAGCTGTATACGCTGGCGATGGCGATGCACTCACAGGCCCACAGGTGCCACACACGCGGCGCTACACCAACGAAAAGCTGTACACCACCACACCTATTGGTGGTGCAATCGTAAACTTTAGCTATGGCCACACGCACCTCGACGCTGCGCGAGGCCTCAGTAATGAAAGCGCAGATGAGGCGCACGTAAGCTTCAGCATCGTGAGTGGTGTCACCTTCAGCTGCAAGCTGGAAGGGCACTACGTAGGCGCAGGTGGAGAGGTAGTTTTCTTCACCATCATGAATGGTATTAAGGGCGATGATCTCAGCACCAAAACCAACAGCTCGCTAGCCGGATCTGCGACTGCATTCTGGTACCTCACCTCAGCTGGTGATCCTGCCATACGCGTAGAGTTGCCAGCTGGTGCCGACTGGGCACAGGGCATCATTGAGATATCGAAAGCTTACGATGAAGGCAATAGCACACTGAGCAATCGCCTCAGCTTCCGCACTACGAATTACTAGCATTTAAGACTGTGGGATTAAGGAGTTAAGCCCCCGTTGCCCCGTCTGGCGTAATGAGCCATTCGGGGCATTTTGTTTGGCGCATGGGCAAGAAATCTAGTCACGCCAATCCACGCATCGAGGCACTGTTGAGTGGCAATTTGCATATCGATGCCTTTGATGCGCTCCACGCCTATACGAAGTATATGCGCGAGCTAGACTACCTGCGCAGTGGAGGCAGCTACAGCGATTTGGGTTTTGCCGAAAGGCGGCAAAGCAGCATGATAATGCCAGGCGAGCAGACGCTCGAAAGCCTCGACAGGTCGCTTGGGTCGATGTCCGCAGCAAAAGCTTCTGATGCGTTCGCGCACGTAGATGATAATGGTAGGACATTCGCTTACACCCAAGGCGACACAACTGTAGCATACATCACATTAAGTGGCGTGATGCGCAGCGATGGTGGGCCAAGTGCATCAGGCATTGCGCAGCTCGCAGATACCCTGGTAGCCTGGGCAGGGCAAGAGAAAATCACGGGCATCATTGTACGTGGCCGCTCTGGAGGTGGAGAGTCGATGAGTGCAGACATATTGAATGCTGCCATCGAGACTGTCACCAAGCCTGTTGTTGTACTCGCAGATCGGCTTGGTAGCGCAGCGGTAATGGGCACTCGTAACGCTGATGAGATAATTGCCGCCAGTCCACGCGCTCGCTTCGGTAGCATTGGTAGTTACATAAGCTTGGATAGAAAGCTGCTAAAGCAATACAGTAAGCAGATTATAGATGTCTACTCAGATCTAAGCCCCGACAAAAACGCCGAGTGGCGCGAACTCTTCAAGGGCAATCTGGAGCCGCTCAGGGCGATGATCCGCGTAGATGCAGATGAGTTCCGTGAGGCGATGCGAGCATCACGCCCACTCCGAGGCAGCAACGAAACAATAGAAAAAACCCTCTCCGGAGGCATGTTCCCAGCCGCTGATGCAAAGGCCCGCGGCCTCATAGATGGCGTGGGCACACTGAGCTATGCAATACGTCGCGTCCGTGCCCTCGCCGCTTAGACGCCTTCACCTTGGCACTGTCAAGGAAACACCCCCTTATGAAATTTCAACTCTCAGCAGTCGCAGCCGCAATCCTTACAAGCATGCTAGGCATGAATGAAGGATCTACTTCACAAGAAGTAGAAGACAAGTTGCTTACCGATGCAGCTGCCAAGAAAAATTCAACAGAGAATGATGGCACAGCCTCAAAATCAGAAGTTGAAAAGTTCGCCAGCGAAATCGCTGCGCTTAAAGCCAGCAACTCCAAGCTCGAATCCGAGCTCGCTACTGCCCAAGCAGCTGGAGAAAGCACCACCAACGCCGAAGCAGTTACCAAGCTCGCTGCGGCTGAAAAGCTAAATGCTGAGCAGGCTACTGAGATTGAAGCTTTGAAGGCTAGCAATTTGAAGCTGAAAAATGCACCTGTCGAAGAGACTGCTGGCGATATCAATCCAAAGTCTACTACCAAGTCTGAAGACACCTATGTCAACCCTATGACTGCCAAGGCTAAAGCCATGGTAGAGGCTCGCCAAAAGAAGTAATCGGCACCCACCAGTAGCCACCTCACACACACACACAAGCTCAAGCACTACACCCCCTGCTCTATGGCCTCAATTGATATGACACAGGCTGAAGCTTTCCAAAGCGAAAGCATCAAGTATTCTGATCGACTAATCGGTAAACTGCACTTTGCAGACACTGATGACTACACTGTCCACACTAACGTGAAGGACAAAGAAGTGCTCAATCTCATCGAGGTAAAGCAGATTGTAAAGCGCTACACTGAGCCATTCAGTGCCGATGCTGATCGTATCGTTATTCTGCCTAAGAAAGCAGAAGTGGAGAAGATGAGCGTAGAGCTCAACATCGTTCCGAAAAAATTTGAGTCTAACTACTTGGCTCGCTATCGTAAGCCAGGGCAGGATGATGACTTCATTCCTTTTGAGGTCTACATCATGGAGCAGCTGTTTGCTCGCAAGAATAGCGAGATCAGTAATGCCGACATCAATGGCGTGAAGACTGCCACACCTTCCGCTACTGATCCAGCAGATCAGATCTATGATGGTGTACTTGAGCAGGCGCGCAAGGAAATTGCCGCTGGACTTACCCCATTTGCTGTGCCAGGTGGAGTGATCAACCAGAGCAACATCTTGAGCGTGCTCGATGGTATGGAAGACCGCTACAGCGATGCACTCGATACTGAAGAAGACATGCTGTTCCGCATGGAGCCACGTCTTATCCGTGCTTTCCAAAAAGCTTGGAAAGCAGATGGTAATACTGGCAACGTGCCAGAGAAAAACGCAAAGGGCTGGGTACGAAACGAATTCGGCACAGGCTGGCTAGTGCCGAAGCCTAAGATGCGTGGATCGAATACTATCGTGCTTACCAACCCTGGTAACATCCACCTCTTTATCGATCTCGAAACAGATGGCAACGTGTTCAGCTTTCAGCGTGCACACCGTGGCATCGACATGTGGACTGACTTTAACCGCGGCCTCAAGATCGCGCTTGCATACGATGACACCTTCGTCGTGACTGACACAGTGCTTCCATAGCACTGTGTCAGGCCTCTAATCCACCCACCTACCTAGACTTTAATTAAGACCTGTAATGGCTAAGACCGATCAAGAAAATCCAGAAGATACAAACGCTACGCTCAACGCATTAGCGCAACAGCTGGAAGACTCAAACAGTCAAGCTGACGACCTCAGAGAAGCTAATCGCTTGCTAGTCGATCGACTTGATTCACTTGAAAAGCGTGTCAGTAATGGCCCTGCATCAAGCCTCACAGTTGAGGATAAAAAGAAGGCAGCTCAGCGCGCGAAGCCTCCAGTCGAGACTTTTCAGCGCGACAAAAAGCAGTACCGCTTCACCAGCGCATTCGTGTACATCGATGGCAAAAAAGTACCTACTCGTGAGCTGATGGCCGACACGTCGCGCCGCAATGCTTACGTGAAGAAGTACCCCCGCAGCGTCACAGAAGTTGAGTAGCATTCAGCACTGAAGGCTTTCGCCAAAACCCACTATAGCACCCACTTTTTAAGTACGATTTATTATGTGTAAGGAAACTCTAAAGGCCATGAAAGGAGCCTGTGGCGCAGGCAACCAAGGCAACTTGAGTCAGCTGATTTACATCGCTTACATGGATGCAGTGGCAACTATTCCAGCCGCCGATGTGGATACCAAAGTGATCTCTGCTGATATCACGATGCGCCCAGCAGATGCTGCTGCCAACCCTCCACTTGCGGCTGGCGTGTACTATACTTTCGAGATTAGTCAGTTTGATTCTAACTACCAGCCAGAAGCGCAGGGCGACGTTGAAAACGTGAGCTACATGCACAAGGCGCAGTTCAGAGTCAATCAAATGACTGCTGAGAAGAATCACACTTTTGAAGGCATGCTTGGCCGCCGACTCTCGGTAATCTTGCCTGATGGCAACGAGGTGCAGTGGCTATTTGGTGACAAAAAGCGCGGTGCTTACATCAAGCCTGTGCCAGAGTCAGCAGATAAAAATGGCTACGTATGTGAAGTCACATACAAGCGTAGCGGTCTGCTCGACGAATACCGAGGCGCTATTCCAACAGCATAATGCCTCGCGCTACTACAAAATATGTAGGCCCAGACTCACCAGCTGTGAGCATGCCTGATGGCCACCGCCTTGCGCTGCGAAGCTTTAATGCTAAGCAGCGCAAAGCAGCTATCAAGCGCTACCCTCAGCTGGCCAAATATTGGATCTTAACTGAAACTAAAGGCGAAGAGGAATAATGAAAAAATTTATTCCACTCGGCTGGCTAAAGCGACTTCCTGATTGGATATGCGCTTACTGCCAAGCTCGCAAACACCTAGACTTTTTACCCCACCAGGCTCCGGCCCCAATAGTCAATCCTATGCGTCAAAGAATTTTAACTACCGCCTTGCTTGCAGCACTCGCAGTGCCAGAGCAATACGACCCAAGCGAAGAAGTGCTCAATGCTAAGCTTGAAGATCTTCGCGCCAATCGCGATGGTGTAAGCCTGGCTGCATCTTTCGCGCCAGTGATGGCTGGAGAGTATGGCACAGACCAGCTTGAAGACATCACCGACGCCCTAGTCGTAGCAGGCGAAGTGTACCAGGAGGCGATGGCTGATGGTAAGGTGACAATGTTTGATGCGTTCAATTTGCCTAAGCTTATTGAGCCTCTAAATGCCGTCAATGAGGGTAAGGAGCTAACCGGCAAACAAGCTACAGACTTGTACGATGTCGAGGCAACTGCTCTCATTGAGAGCACCGTAACAAAGGCTAAGCGCTTTAATAACGATCCAGAGTTTCTGAGCATCGTTAAGCAAATCAGTCGCGTAACATTCGCGTCGCTTACCCTGGCCAGCATCATACGCCGCCGCAACGCTGCATCTGCGTAATGTTGCCAGTCAACATAAGCTATGGCCCATGGTCATATAGTGGCGACCTTCCTCAGCATCTGGGGGAGGTCGCTCCTGTTATGCGTGGTGTCATTCTGAAGGCACTCGTAAATCCCAATCAGCCCAGCGCTCGCCAGACGATTACCAGGACACTTTTTGGCATCTCGCGCAAACTTTGGGCAGCCTTCCCCAAAGATGTGCAGGTGTCACTTTGCGATATCACTGCTGATTTTGGTTTTGGCGAAAGCTGTACACCACTGCTCGAAAGCTTCACGCATCGAGGCATCACCTACGCGCTGCCCAGGGCCGATGGTGAAAACATACGATCGCTTGAATTTGCATTAGCTGATAGCTACCTGCGCCAGGTCATTGAAGCGCCTACCGATGAGGCGCTTCTAAAGCTGGTGGCCACCTACGCACGTGAGGTAGAAAGCAATGAGCAGCTAGCCGACAGGCGCAGCGACAACCGCGTGCCACTCGTAAGCACCGACCAAGTAGAGCGTCGCGCAAAGAAGCTGGCTGGCATAGATCCCGCCCACGCAGCTGTGGTGGTAACGTACGCCGTGGGCCTCAAAAAGCTGATCCACGAAATGTACGGCCCTCACATATTTGATGCCCCTGCAGGCGCGAAAGAAGGGCCGCAATTCGGCGCGTCTAGCTTTGATTTAGGCTGGTGGGGCACCTTCATGAGAGTCGCTAAAGAAGGTGCTTTTGGAGTGCTTAGCGACGTGCATCAATCATTCGTTCACGACATCTGTAGCTACCTCGCACAAGAGCGTAGCGACGCCAAAGCACGTGCCAGCGCGCAGCCTAAAAAATAAAGTATGCTATCGCTTCTCGACCTCATCAATCACTTCGATGGATTGGCGCAACGGGCGCCCGGCATCGCAAGCTTTATACATGGCGATGTTGATACAGTTGTAGAGCGCACCCGGAATAAAATGGAGTATCCGTGCATGTGGATGGAGACGCCAGATGTAGACATAGTAGATTGCGAAGACAGTACTACAATTTGCTACAGCTTCACCGTCATTATCATCGATAAGGTGAGCCGCAAGACTTACCAGGAGGCGCGAAAAATCATGAGTCGCCTGATAATTCTGAGCATTAAACTCATGCTTCGAATGCGCCAAGATGCCAAGCGCAATAAAGCCTGGTGGATAGATAAGAAGTCACTCAGCAATAGTCAGCTTTCGCCAAAACTAGTAGGCACCGAAATAGACGCTGGCTGGGCCGTGGAATTTGTAATACACACACCTGCGCCGTGCCTCGATGAGGAGGCGATGCCTCCACGTCCGTAGCGCCACGGATGCGGCTATCGTAGTCTAGCTGTATGGCTCAAAGCATCACAGAGCGCGACATAAAAGAAGTCAAGGATGAATTGCTCCAGGACTTCCTAGAGCAGAGCTACAAGCTACTATCTGATCGCAAGGCAAGTGGTGATACACTGCGCTCGCTAGCACTAGTTGCGCGTGACCAGGTAGATGCTGTGCTGGCCAGCGAAATGAGCTTTGTGGGTTATGCTCGAATCATGGACATGAAGTACCGTGAGCGCCGCCGCGATTCACGTGATGGCGTGGCCAGGCTAAAGGAATGGGTGAAGCAAAAGGGCGTCGAGAATTTTAAGCCTGGCTACCTGAAGCGATACGGCAAGCTGCCAGCCAGCGACACACGACTCATCAATAACATCGCCTGGGGCATTGCCAAAAGCCCTGGCAAAAAACGCCGCCGCCGAGGACGCTTAAAGTGGTACAACAGGCGCAAGTCTGGAATGCTGGTGCAGCTATTTGATAAAGTGGCAGTAGCCGTGCTGGAGGCTGCGCCACTCGAAATAAATCCTAATAATAATTAGCCATGAGTTTAAGAAAAGATACATACCAGCTGCGCGTGGAGATCCTTACTGAGGATAGCAAGAAGCTGGCAAAAATCAATGAAGAGACTCGTGCCCTCGAAAAGGAGCTGAAGGAAGCCAAGCGCCGAGGCGAGGGCGTGGAAGAGGTGCTGGGCAAGATGGCCAAGGCTGGTAAAAAAGCTGGCGAAATAGATCTAAGCAAAGTCGCGAAGCCGCAGCTGGTAACTCGTGCTCGAGCACTCCAGCGTCAAATGGATTTGATACCGCAATCAGCGCCTGCCTACAAAAAGCTACAGGGCGAATTGAAAGGCGTAAACGATAGGCTGGCCACCATCCGCACAGCGAGCCGTGGAGTGGCTGATACAGGTGAGGCCGCAACCGGTGCATTGGGCAAGATGGGTAAGGCTGGCAAGGCAATGATGGCGCTAGGATGGACCGCTGTGCTAGCTTTGGTGGCTGGAGTTGCAATGAAATTTAAAGGGCTAGTCGGGGAGCTAAGCACGATGGGCCCTGAGCTGGATCGTATGGACAACAAAGCCTCGAAGGTCTTTGGAGACATGGAAAGTTATGTGGCTGGTTTTGCAGAGACTAACGCTGAAGCGCTGGGGTTGAGCAAACGCGCGTTTGAAGACATGACTGCCAGCAATTCGGCAGCACTCCAGTCATTAGGCTTCACCACAGACCAGGGAGCTGAGCTGGGTGTTGCTATGTCCAACCTGGGCGGCATTGTTGCTGAATTTTCGGGCGCCCAAATAGATGCTGCCGATTCTACTGAGCGTATTAGAAAGGCACTTGCTGGAGAATATGATGGCCTAGATGCCGTCAACATCAAGCTTTCCGACAGCATAGTCCAGGGCAAGCTGAAGGAAAGGGGACTTGACAAATTAACAGGCAAGCAACTCGATCAAGCTAAAGCCCTTGCAGCTCTTGAGGGCATCCAGGAGCGCGCCAAGTTGCAGACTGAGCTGTTCGGTGAAAGCCAAGATTCCTCAGCTCGTGCCATTGCTCGCAACCAGGCACAAATTCAAGAGCAGCGCGAAGAATTGGGGCAGAAATCGCTGCCCATCATACTGGCAGGAAAGAAGCTTTTCTTCCAGTTCACCAATGCAGTCATGGGCCTCGTTGGTGGCTTCTTCGATTATCTCACCACCCTGAAAAAAGCGGCTGAAGGCAGCCAAACTTTTCAGACTGTAGTCGGAACTGTAATAGGCGCGGTAATAGGCAGCTTCAAAAGCTTGCTGTCAATTGCTGGAGGCTTAGGCAATGCGTTGGTAAAGCTCTTTGAAGGCGACTTCAAAGGTGCGTTTTCGGCTGCCAACAAAGGATTTGTGGATGGCGGCAAAGCGATGGTTGAGTCTATCAAGACTGGCTATGAGGATGGCATAAGTGGTTTCGACTTTGAGTTGCCAGAACCTAAAGAATTCCAGCAACAAGAAGTCGATTATGATGCTCAGTATGCCAGTATCTTAAAGGCACAAGAAGCTGCCGACAAGCTCAATACCGAGCAGCGCGAGAAAGTTGCAAAAGCCGCAGCAAAGGCTCGCGAGGCTGAATTTAAAGCAGCACTCGCAGCAGAGGCTGATCACTTCGCTGAGCGTAAACTGCTAGCCGAGGCTGAATTTTTTGGGAGGCTCACCACCAAAGAGCAACGCGACGCTGAGATAATAGCCGCAGAGCGCGATCACCTTAAAAATAAGCTAGCTGTGCTCGCCGAATATGGCGACCTGGAAGGCCAGAAAATTCAAGAGATCCACACGCGACTTGCTGAGATTCAGTACGACGAAGAAGAGCGAGTAGCCGAGATGCGCAAGGAGCGCAGGGAGAAAGATTTAGCTGACCAGCTGGCGGCATTCGATGCCGCTACCGATGATGAGCTTGACCAGCTGCGTGAGGCCGCTGCGGAAAAGGAAATCACGCGCGATGAGTTGGCTATAGCAAGCGCCGAACTGGAGCGTGAGCGACTAGAAGCTAAGTTGGTTTGGCTTGAAGAAACTGGTCAACTCGAAACAACGATCGCGGAATCTGTGCGTGATCGCCTGGTGGCCATAAAGCTTGCCGGCATCGCCACCGAAGAAGCTGCTGAAAAGAAAGCCGCTGCGGATAAGATCGCTCGCGAGAATGCTGCGGCCACCGCCGCGCAGCAACGTGACGAAGCTGTAAAAGCCAGCACCAACGCAGTAGTGGGTGACGTCATCAAAATGCTGGGCAAGGATGAGGCAGCGCGCAAGAAAAATGCAGCTGCAATCAAAGCCCTCCAGCTTGCTCAGATAGGTGCTAACCTTGGTATCGAGCTAAGCAACATCGCAGTAGCAGGTGCCAAAATGAATGCTGCGCTGCCTGGCTCTGGTATTGCTTTTCAAATTGCGAAGTCTATCGCCGCCGTAGTGCGCGCCGGCATCAACGTCTCGAAGGTGCGCAAAGCAGAGCGTGGTGGCCTATTCAGCGCAGCACGTGGCATGAAGCAGGTAATCGCCGGCGGCAATCGACACAGCGCAGGAGGCACCATGCTCTATGGCGACGATGGCAGCGTGTTGAATGTTGAGCGCGATGAGCTGCTTACTGTAGTCAATCGCCGCAGCACTGGCTTGCTGCGCACACTAAGCAACCTCAATAGCCATAATGGCTGGGGTATTCAATTTGGTGCAGCCGGCGCGCCTAGCCGATTTGAGCAAGGCGGCATTGCGAGTTTCAATACCACGCCCACAGCTGATGTAGTGAGTGGAGCAAGTGGTGGCAGCCAAGATCTAACTGGCATCGATGCCAGGCTAGATAGACTACTATCGATGCAGGAGTTGATGGCGCAGCGGCCAATCAAGACTTACGTCGTAGTCGATGAATTCGAGGAAAAGCAGAACGATCGCAACTACGTGAGTGAGAGGGCTGCTTTGTAACTTTGAACTATGTCGAACTCGCAATTTGAGAAAAAGATGGCTAGGGATATGAAATACATCCTTGCGATAGTTACTTTATTAAAGATACAAATGTTTTTAATTATTCTAAAACAATAATTTGCTGTATTGCAAACGCCCCGCCTGACTTGCATCGGGCGGGGCGTTTGCGTGTGGTGTTGTATTATAAGTCAACAGGCTATGCGTCTGGACTTTGCACGTCAGCATTTCTAAACATCTCTTCGATGCTGGGCTGATTAGCTACCCACTCAGCTTCGTCAAGAAACTCAATGGCCGACCCATCGAGCTTAAAGGTCACTACGCAGCGAAAAGACCGCTGAATGGCTGCGCCTATCTTTGCGCCGACTGTCGCCTTGCCTCGCTCAGCATCTGATATCGCCGAGCGATTGAGCCCAGTACGTTCAGCGAATTGGGTGAGGGATAGGCCAGTTTTGGCTCTGAATTCTTTAAGGTTCATATCTTTGTTTCGTTCTTAGTGGACAATACAAAGCCTGCCCCCTTGCGCATCAAGGGAAGCAGGCTTTGTGATTTATTACATGCTGCTATTATCTCGCAGCCAATCCATCGCGGCGCATGCCCTAGCATTGGCTTGGCCCGCGCTCAATAGATATTGAGGTGATGAGATTCCTGCGCCGACGATCATTCCCTTGCCCGTGTTGCCGATAGCGCAGTAAAGCGTAAATCCTTCAGCCGCGCAGATTTTACCAGCTCTTTCTTTAGCGTCCGCTAGTGTCTTTGTCTTTATTACCGCGTAAACTACTTGTGGCTGGCTGCTATTATCTATGAGCCATTTATCCATAAGAACGGAGTACTTTGCTTTACTGGCAAGCTTTAGTTCGTCTGGCGCAGGCAGCATTTCTCGAATGTCGCGTGGTCGCAGAGCCCATCCAATGTGACCTCTGTGTCCTGCGGGGGCTTTCATGTTGGTTCCCATATTTATACCTAAAATCATCGCTTACGGTGCTTATTGGTGAAGTGTGAGTGTATGATTGAGTTTAGGAGCCTAGTTTTCTTGGAAGTAATCATCAGCACATCGTGCCATAATGTCTTCGAACTGTGCTTGCGCCTGGTGGTATTGGCTAGCTGCCACGAGTAATGTATCGCCCGACATTTCATCTGTGCTATCGTAAAGCGCGTTATCAAGCATGTATGCGTCGAAGTAAGTAGAGTAATCTTGTGCGTGTAAAGCAGACACGTCGCTCCAAGTGTCTTCAGACTCATTGATTGCTTCTACGCAATGAAGGCGAAATAAGTCTCGGTCATTTCTGTTTTCGAGATCGAAGCGAGCGTTAATTGCCACTATTTCAAATCCGAATTCCTCTACGTATTCTTTCGCTCCGTGATCGCCGGTGATTAGCTTCTGCTCGTCATTGGATAAAGTGATCGCTACATCGCCTGTGAATGATGATTGCATTTTTCTTAGATTCAGTTCTACGTCACTAACCTTTGATGAGTAAAGAGCTTCGTTTACAACTTTGATAGTAGTCATGATAAGTTTCCAGTTGGCTTGCTGGTCAAGGTTCTTAGTGAAGAAGGTCGCTAACGTTGCTTCCTTCGATGATGTAAATGTACAACCACTGTACGTATATTTCCGTACGATAAGCCATTTAATACGGATATATCCGTATGGTTGACGGTGCCGTGACAAAAGGCTGCCTATCTGCTGGTTTTGGCGAAAGCCGCCACACATCGCGTCCAGCCGCAGCGGTCAATTGACTGCTCATCATTGTCTTATCGCAGGCAGCATCGGCATATCAACAGCTATCGAGCAGATGAATTCCAGACCTGGAATTTCATTTTGCCTCGACTACGTAAGTGGCAGTGGCAAGTCGCGTGGCGAAATACGTCGCATGATGCGCGTCGTGTATGGCAAGCACGTAGATCGAAGCACCAAAGCCGCCGCCGATAGGGCGCGCAAAAAGGAGCGCGAACGCCAAAGCGAGCCCATTAAAGACTACCGCAAACGCTACGTAGATCGTGGCCTGCTGCCCGTCACCGACCTCGATTCAGGCCGCTTTCTCACTCTCAAAATCAGTCACATCGTGCGCTACGACTTCATGCGCGTGACGCACTAGCACTCTTATTATGCATAGACTCAGCGATTCAGCTTACGTCATCGATTTAGATATCGACTCACGCGAAGGCAGAAGCAGTAGCGCACTTGTACGCTTTGAAGGCTACGACAGATCTAAGATGCAGCCTGGCGACGTGGAGCCAGTGCGCACCAGTGTAGATGGCACTATGGTGCAGGTAATGCAATGGGGCCGCGACAACAACTTGCCTGCGCAGCGCGAGTCGCTGCTTACTGACAATAATATCGTGCCGGCGCTTATGCGCACCAAACGCTCGATGCTGGTAGGGCAGGGCATCATGCTCTACAAAGAGATTTTCGAAGAGGGCAAGCGCCGCATCGAAGAAGTCGAGATACCAGCTCAAATAGCTGAAGACCTTGAGCGTGCAGACATCGATACGTATTTGCGCGAAGCTGCTGGCGAGCTGGTAAAGCATAGCAGCCTGGCGTGTGAAATGCTCCGTGCGCGTGGCAATCAAAAGATTGCTAAGCTGAAGGTGCAGCGCTGTACACGTATGCGTATGGCCAGACGCACCAAACGTGGCCAGGTAGATCAATTTGTGTGGGGCAATTGGGATGGTGGCAGAAGTCGCGATCGCAAGCACGAAGATCATAAGCTGCTCACGCGCTATGATGCCGACAGTGAGAGGCTGGCTGAGCGTAGCATCAACTGGCAGCAAGATGAGCTATTTACCGATGGCTACTACGCTGTGCCTTACTGGTGGGGCGACTGGGAATGGATAGATCTCGCCAATCGCATACCGCGCTTTCACACCAATAATCTCACGAATGGCTTCAATATCCGCTACCACATCGAGGTGCCAAGTGGCTACTTCCGCAAGGCGAACACCATTGAGCTGAGCGATGATTTGGCGAAAGCCGCCGTCGATGCTGAGGATAAAGCCCGCCGCGATTTCGTCGAGAAAATGAATAAGTTTTTCAGGGGTGTCACCAACGCTGGGCGAGTCTTCATCAGTGAGTACACTATCGTTGAGTCGATGGCCAAGGAATTCCCTGGAGTCAAGATTCATGTGCTCAAAAATGACATGCAAGATGATGCGCTACTCAAGCTTTTCGAAGCTTCGAACACGGCCAACATCAGTGCCCAGGCGATACACCCCACGCTTGCAGCTGTCGAGACGCAGGGCAAACTTTCGTCTGGTAGTGAGATCCGCAACGCCTACCTCTTATGGCTGGCCATCCACAGCCACGATGATCGCCGCCTCATGCTGCGCAACATCAATGAGCAGGGCAAGCGCAATGGCTGGAATCTCCAGGAGCAGGGCTTTAAGCTTGGCATTCGAGATGTAGAGATTGCCAAATTAGATGATTCGCCTTCCGGCAAAACCGAGCGCATTGCTGGTGAGCCTTCCGGCAAAACAGGCGACGCCGTACCAGCCAAATGAGAGTCTTTATAGGCGACCCAGATGAGCATGGTCCAAATCACCGTGTGGCGGAAACGCTCGACATGTTGCACGTGCAGATGCAGAATGCATTACGCGAGCTAAGCATTCCAATGCAAGATGCTTACAAGCTACAGCGTGCGCAGCGCGTGATGACAGGGTGGTGCATACGCGTTGCTGCCCTTCGCGAGCTACACGCTGACGCTACTGGTGTGGCAGTAGACTACGAAGATCCTGATGTAGAAGATCAGGAGGAGGAGGGTGGCTATGACTGACACGCAATACCGCAATCAGCTAGAAGCGATATGCTTTAAGCTGCCCCACCACGAGCTATTGGGCAGACTTCAGCGAGGTGGTAACACTGCGCTGAATCGACTATTGCTAAAGCAGCTTATGGAGAAGATGAGCGCCAAGCACAAAGGCGAGACGCTCACCGAAAATGATGCAAAAGCCTACGCTGTGCGCATCACCAATTACCACCACAAGCGAGCTAGACTAAGCAATACGCTCCTAGATCTACACACCAAAGCCGAACGCGCTGCGGCCAGTAGAGAAATTGATGCAGAGCAAGCTGTGATTCAGGAGATTCAAATTAGCCGACGTCGCTGGGCAGCAGGCGATCAGGTAGCAGATGCTATGACTGCTATCGATCCGATGACGCCGCTAAAGCGACGCACACGCATACAAAGCTTACGATCAATGCGATCGCGCTGGCGCAAGCAATTAGCTCACATCGACGTGCGAGGCATGAAGCGCAAGAATGCGGCTGCTATCGAAAAGGCGCGCCGCCGCCTCGATGAAATAGAGCAGGAATTAAGCGAGCTAGATCTCGACTACAAAACAGATGACGATGCGGAAGCTGAGTAAAGTCAGGACACTATCGAACGCCGAATTTGTGCGCGCCGACTTGCTGACGCGCCTCAAAGTGCATCTGCTTAATGAGTCGCTGTACCCATTATCCAGTGAAGAAAATGCGACGCTAAATCGCTTAACGATCGTATACACGCAGATGCAGACTACGCCTAGCAAAGCTGGCGCGATACGCATTTTGAAGATGACGCAGAAGTGGGATCTGAGCCGCAGCAGGTGGTATGAGTTGTGCCGTCAAGCAGGTGAGATTTTTGGCGATATCAATGAGCACAAGCCAGAGGTAGAGCGCCGCTTGCTCAAAGCTAAATTCAATGCCCTGGGCGAAGCTGCTGAGGCAGCTGGAGACTTAGCATTAGCCTACAAGTGCTACGATCGTGTGCTGACTATGGAGCAGTACGACAAACCAGACACAGGTATCGATCCTGATGACCTCGAAATTGGTGATATCACTTTCACAACTGACAGCTCAGTGCTTGAGGATATCGCTGAAGATGTCGATTACGAGACAGTGGTTGAAGATGGAAGCACATCATGAGTGTAGTCAAGCGAGCACGTGAGGTTTATTTGAATGCGAAGCAGATGCTTTTCATCAAATTCTTAGGCCGATACAAAGTCTTTTTAGGAGGTAGAGCAACTGGTAAATCAACCGTGCTCGCGGTGCTCTATATCCTTTGGCTAAAGGCAATGCCAGGTGGCCACTTCTTTTTAAGTAGTAGCACCTACGGCCAGATCGCCACGAAGACAATGGCTTCGATGATCTCCATGTGGGGCCGCATGGGCTTCAAAGAGGGAGTGCACTTTGTGGTGGGCAAGCAACCACCAGAGTGGTACAAGGAATGTATTTCACCACCCACGCGATGGGGCAACACAATCGCGTGGTGGAATGGCTGCGTAATTTCGATGATCAGCCTCGACAGGCCAGAGGTTGGGCTTGGTGGCAACTTCCAGGCTGGCGCGGTTGATGAGGTGCAGGAGACTTCTGAGCACTATGTAAAGAAGACGCTAGTGCTCGCTACACGTGGTGAACGCTTGATATTTGGCAAGTGCAAATACTATCGCCAGATAGCACTAGTAGGCACACCGCCTTGGAAAACAAAAGGCAGGTGGCTTTATCAATACATAGCAAAATCATTAGCGCATCCAAGCATCTATCTACTAGTAAAGTCTGTCACGCACGATAACGTTGACGTGCTTGGGCAAGACTTTATCGATGATATGAAGCGCGAGCTGACGCCACGCATGTACCGTATGGAGGTATTGGGCGAAGATGTAACCAGTGCTGAGACTAGATTTTATAATCAGCTCGATGACGATCGCCATCCTTTCGTACCTACATATAAGTACGACGTGCCAGAAATTGGCCCTGATGTGGTGTCAGGAATCGCCGAATATTGGCCTAACCAGCTCCTTGAAATCAGCTTTGATTTCGGTGGGTGGTTCACTTGCGCGACCATCTGGCAGACGCAAAAAGAAGGTGGCCAGACGGTAGAATACATGATTGATTCTGTAGGCATGACGGGCGAAGAGCAACTGGTAAGTAGTCTGGTAGCATCAATCTGCAAGAGCTACGCTGGCCACCGACGCAAGGCTGTCAGAATTTGGGGCGAGCCTCGCGGCCATAATCGCAAGGAAAACGATGTATCAAACTTCGCCAGGATACAGCGTGATTTTCTTGTTAAAGGTTGGCGAACCGAGCTGGCAATTAAGCCTGTGCGTACCGCTCTACACATCGATAGGCATCAATATATGAATGAGGTTTTTGAAGAAACAGATACATCCAAACCTCTAATTCGTATCAATCAAGTTACGTGCAAAGATCCTCTTATTGCGCTTGCATCTTGTGAAGTAAAGCCAGATTTTACTAAAGACAAATCGCCAGAAAGAGATCCTAAATTCGCACAAGAGCACGCGCCGCACTTTACAGATACAGTTGACTATTACATCTACTATAAGCACAAGATGAAAATGGGCCGAGCTACGCATAGTGCTTCTGGAGGCAGTAGTAAGACAGGTTTTGCGTAAGCGATATCGTCCTGCCTGATAGCAACTCACAACACTGTGCATCAGCGTGTTAGAATTTGATAGTGTGAATTTCGTCCATGTTGTGCGACGCGGACCTCCGAGGCGCGGCTACACATCCAGTCAATTGACTCAAGGCCGAAAATGCTGATATATGACAAAGCCTCATGTGTAGCCGCCCGGCACCCCCTTGCGTCCAGTCAAGGCTAGCAGGCCAGGTAGCTATCTTGCTGGCATGAGATTAGAGCTAGCATTCCAGGGCAATGATGATGACTCAGTAGGCTCTGTAGGGCTTGATAAGCACTCAACCATGTGGACAGTCAACACAGACTGGACTAGCGTTAAGCCTTACATGAGGCATGCGACGCTGACTAAGGTGGTACCATTCCTTGGGCGCTCACTATACGAGTCACTACTCCTTACTGGCGATGCAGGCCCACACTATGACCTACTACTCGACGTAGTAGCTGCATACACAGCTGCACGTGCTTACCCACTCATGGGTAGCTCTATGAGTGATGGGGGCACCAACACAGGTAGTGGAGGTGAGGGTGCTATGCCTACTCCCTTGTGGCAGCATAAGGTGACTCACCTCAACCTTGTGAAGACAGCTGATGAGCTAATGGATAGGCTGGGCATGGCCATTGAGGTTGACCCTGCCCTCGACTTTGATGATGATGTGGAGTCACGTGCACGCATACTTACGCATGCAGCTGCATTCCAGCGCTATCACAACATCAGTCAATCACTCATGACGTATAGGGCATTAGTGCCTGCGATTGAGGAAGCTATAGTGCTACACATAGCACCCATTGTGGGCACGATGCTCGACAACTTATCAGCTACTGATGCAGTCACAGTTGGCCTAAAGGTTCGTATTGAGCGCCTTACGGCAAAACAGGCCTTGGTGATTGCTCTACCGGCTCTCACTATCCTTATCGATGGTGGCGGATTGCGTACCCTAAGCAGCAGCGATGCACTGGTAGGCGTTGCGGCAGCTGGCTATCGCGAGGCATCAATGACCCTCGCGACACAGCTACAGATGAGTGTAGATAAGCTACGTGCAGACTTGATGACTTACATCAGATCAAACATCGACAACCTGCCCATTTTGAAGGCTACCGGGCAATTCGATGCGCCTAGAGCTGCATTGACAGTCTATGGCGAAGAGGATGGTGGAGCCGTTGGATTTTTTGGCTAAATCCCCTCCACATCCATATTAGCCACCTTCGCGATGTAAGGCGAAGGCTTTGAATATCGCTGAGTCGTAACTGGAGAAGAATGCCCCAGTTGACGCTGCGCGATTGATATCCCAAATTTCTCTACGAAAATTGAAGCTCCAGTATGCCTCCAGCTGTTCAGCGTGAGGCCTGGTATATCGCTAAATCCGCAGGCTTCAAGCGACTTTTTGCAACGAGCGTAGGCCATGTTGACACTTATTGCATCTACGCCAGGCTTGAAGCCTTTTCCAAAAAGTAAGCATTGCTTCGAATATCCAATTGCTCGCTGTTTCAGAAAAGGAAGCAGCTGAGCAGGAATAGTGCTTTGACGTAGCTCTTTCTTTTTGCTTGAAGTTTTGCGAGTGCTCACAATTCCTGTCTCAAAATCGATATCGCCGATCCGGACGAGCGTTAATTCGCGCACTCGAATGCCAGAATAAAGCATCAAACAGATATAGGCGAGCAGATCGCGATCGTGCTCGCTCATCCAAGCGATTAGCATCGATGTCTGGGCAGGACTGAATCGATTCCTTATGCCTTGAGGCTTAGGCAGACTTCGTAAAGACTGCCAAGGATTTCGCTCTATTACTTCACGATCAATCATTGCATTCCAAAGGCCTTTTAACACTCGCAAATAATTATTGTAAGTAATCGGACTAATTTTTCTAGCGAGTTGAGTATCGAGAAAGCGCTGTGCTAAGCCTTTACTAAATCGATCAATCGGCAGAGTTTCGAGGCCTTCGCTTTTCATCCATTTCAGAAAAGCTTTTGATTGACTGCGATAAGTCTTTATAGTGTCTGGCCTGCTGATACTACACTTGAATTCCACAATTGACTGAAGCGCAGCGGTAATGGTAGGCCCGCCAAGCTTTTGCGCTGCGGTGAGAGCTTCGTAAGGGTAGCCATTCTTGATGCGTGGCAGCAACTCTTGCATCACCTCCTGGGCAAATGCTTCGCGCTTTTTCAAGTCTTTAATGCGGTTGAGATTGAAGCTTTTGCGCTGGCGCTTAGGCTGGCCACTGATTGGCTCGATGGCTTGCCACTCGATGTACCAGGTAGCACCTCTATGGATGCGAGGATTAGGCAGAAAAATTTTTAGCATGGTCGAAGAATCATGCGGCTCGATCCTTGGCAGATCGTTTGGCAGAGTTTCGACGCGTATACTTTGAACCCCCAGCAGTTGCTGGGGGTCAGTGAAGGATGGGGGTGGAGAATACCAGAGCGTTACCCCACCACATTCACTCTTACGCGTCTCTTATTTTATTGACTTTACACCTGTAGGAATCGGAGCCATTTGGCAGACTTCTGGCAGAGTTGCCGAAGCGATTTAGCTATTCAAATTCTGTGAGCACATTGAATTCTGCTGGAGTGACTTCGAAATATTCCTTCTCGAACAGTTCTCCGCCATATGGCTTCTTAGCGCCTGGCATTAAAAACCTAATCATGCCCTCCTCGGACAAAAGCAGATTCCAATCCCCGGGCCTGAAATATTCATTGGTAGGCTTACCCAGTTCCACTTGAAGCTTCTCCAAAAGCTCTTTTAGTCGATCTGCTTTTATCCCATGACTCACATTTGCAGCTTTATAGATTGGTATAGATATCCTACCATCTATATCTAAGAGCTTTTTAAACTCTTCAAGACGAATAGCATATCCGTGAAGCTGTTTGTATTCAACCCAATCCTCTTGTATGCTTGGATAGTTATAATGACCTGCCCATTGTTCGCGCAATACGATAACAAACGTCTCACCTTCAAAATCAAGTAGTCTTGATTGCATCCACAAAAAGTCTGAAGACGTTTTGCTCTGAGCGTAAGCGCCAGCAAGTGATTTGTACTTGTCTTTGTAGTCGGTGTCTGGCATCAACATATTAGCATAGTCAATCCATTCTCCTATCGATTCGTTGTAAGCCCACCCTGTGGCTTTTTTGAGCTTTTTAGAAGATGATCCCCATTCTAAATTTGCCCTATTCTCTCTCGCTTGCGCAAAACATGTTGTAAATATTAGCGACACCAGTGCTATCATCAATAATCTCTTCATTATATCTAAGTTTTTCAGTTAATCACTAAAGCCCACCAAGCCCTTTACCTGTTATGCGATGGTTAAGTTTCCAGAGCCTTGCACCCTCCCGCGGCACACGCTTATCCCGATGCACTGGGCTATCGCTTACCAGTAGCAGCAGCGTTTTATCATGCTCATCGAGGTACACACGCTTACACAGCAGCTGTCCGCCTGTCTGGATCATGTACACGCCGCCATCCTCGTATTCGGCAGGATCATTCACGCGATTGCCCATCACCACTTCGCCTTGCTCAAGCGTGGGCGACATCGAATCACCCTGTACATAAAAGCAAGCCCTACCCCACTCTTCGGGCGTGGGGTAATCTGTCACGATATCCAGATCAAAGAAATCCTCGTAGCTCTCCAGCTCGATGGTATCGCCAGCATTGGCTACGTACACCCGCAGCTTGATCTTTTGCGACACACCGTATTCGGCTTGAGTCTCTCGCAGCAGGTCTGTTCGGCTTTCGCCAAAACGACGCTCACCAGTAAGCAAATAATGAAGATCAGCTTCAGGGATTAACCCGTGAAGTTTCAGTAAAACATCTAATCGGGGATAGGTCTCATCACGTGCAGCTGTTAATACCGTATTTTTTGAAACACCAAGTTCTTGAGCTAAACCCGTACGGGTCAGTCCATTAGAATCAATTAGTTCAACTAATCGAGACCCGAAGGTTGAAGTATTTGGCTCTAAAACTTGCATGGCTTAACTAATTGGTTCACCTTAGCGGCTCATTACTACAACCTAAGCCGCTTTTACATGGAAAATCAAACAGACAGCCAAACGCTTGAGCAAATAGAAGCTCGATTTCAGGCTTTGGGAATCAAGAAGGTGACTTTAGCGAAGCGCCTCAAAGTG
This sequence comes from Prasiola linearis, assembly GCA_032356305.1. Taxonomy (NCBI): domain Eukaryota; kingdom Viridiplantae; phylum Chlorophyta; class Trebouxiophyceae; order Prasiolales; family Prasiolaceae; genus Prasiola; species Prasiola linearis. Next base: position 143 of record JAULKR010041107.1, on the reverse strand, counting down.
TCAGATGTAGCGGTTTATCATGTTTTTGCAGGAAGGACTGTACTGAGTGACAAATTCGAAAAGGCAGCCCTCAATCTTATTGAAGAGGTGCTTCACGAAAAGCGCGATCACATCAAGCGACGCAACGCACTCCTAAATCCCGA
>JAULKR010040996.1:0-12019 GCA_032356305.1 Prasiola linearis | reverse complement strand
GACGCGTATTTCACAAAATACGTAGACCTTTGGACGACGCACTACATTTCAAATACGACACCAAATACGTGCAAATGCGTACGGAGTACACAACTCGTTCTCAGAGTGCAGCCTTGCGCATTTGCTTTTAATACACCAAAGCCTCGTACACCCTTTTTCCTCTGTACTTTCCCCTTGCAATGTTGATGCCACGACCGTCTATGCCGCCCTTCCCTATCCCCCTATCGATATCGCCCCTTCTCCCACATGTCCCCCACTACCCCCTTTCTCTCTCTGATTCCATCTCTACTTTCCTCTTGTAATCCCTCACCTTTTCTCGCTCCTCTCCTGTTCTCCCCCTTCTTTTACTTCCTCCCACTCTATTGTTCCCACGCTCTCCCATCTTCTTGCCCTGTGTCTGACGCATGTGAGTTGTTGTCGCAGACAGCTGCAGCGATGGAGAGGCTATGGCTGAGATGATGGCTGGTGATGAGCGAGTAAACATTGCTATCAACCTTTCCAGAGACGGACGATACAACGGAGCATCACAGGTTGCATCCATAGCAAACATGAGGTACATGCGAGCCGCCGAATGCTACACTAGCGCCTCCAACTGCGATGCTGCACGGTCGTCGGCAGTTGCAGCTGAGACCAGTGCCCAAGTCTCGACTGACTCAGCAGAGCTGGCGCGCCAAAACGATAGCACTCAATGTACGCCACTCTAATTATAGGTTGTCGTTCATCAACAGCAACATATGCATCACAAAGCTGGTACAACAGTCAGCCCTAGATGTCACCTAAGCACATGGCTGCCATGCGTTCTCGTAGGCATTGTATGATACACAAGATACTTTCTGCTTCAGCATATACCTTCATGGCGAGCATAGCTGACAGCTGCTGTGGCAACTTCTTTTCGGTGTTAGTACCAACATCTGTTATTGAGCTATCTTGACCATTGGTGCCGTGATTTGGATCGATTTCCTTGCCTGTCATATGATTTGTTTGCAGTGCTACTGGCAATGATGCATATCCGTGTTGAGTGCTGGTTTCTTGCCCATCAGAAATATCGTGCTTGAATGATATATAGCACATCATCACTAATATATAGCTTACCGTGTGATGGTTTGATTTTATGCAGTGGAGTCTGCCATCTCCGCCAAGATTGCCCGTAGAATTGCTGGAGAGGTTCAGGATACAGCAGATGCTTGCGAGTAATCGCTTCACCAGTCGAGACGAGCATGCAATGTAGACTGGTAATTTCTGGCACACTGACCTATTCTCGGATGTATTTGCATGCAGTGTAACCTTGGAACGAACGAAACGTTGGTGCCTTCACAAGCATGCATTGTAGAGAGTGAAACGTTGGTGCCTTCACGAGCATGCACTGTAGAGAGTGAGTAACCATTATCTAATTGAGAACCTGTTGTGAACCTGCTGTGAAACCAATTCTTATGCATCGCACTTTGCAGGTGGGTTTAGTCAACTGCTTTGCCAGCGTCAAGTGTGGTCGTATCTTCCTATTATTGACCTCCCGGACGCACATTGTCGTGCAGGCGATGCTTGTCTCAACGGAGTCATTATTGATCAGGAGCTTTCTTTACTAAAATGATTACTTCACGTGACCCGTATATATCACGGGTGTGTATATCACGGGTATGTAGGGCATTATACGCCGCTACATGATCTGGATCTATAGATGCGTATCGTGTACTTCCTGTGCGATAGTTTGGAAGTTGTTATGCACATAGAAATTGTCCTGCACATATTTCTTGGATTAATACTGATTATTGCCTCTTTCCTTTGCTATTTAATTATTGCGGGGAATGACTTTTTGTAGCCATAATTGATGTTTGTTGGCACAAAAAGCACCGGAACGTATTGTGCTAACAGAGTGAAGTCTTACCATAGCTACCACTTTTACTCAGTGCAATTTGCCAATCGTATCTATGTCAATAAGCCTCTATGAGAAATAACATATACCTCTACGTATTGCAAACTAAGCTAGTAACTTTATCTTCTTTACTTGCTGACAAGCTAGTAACTTTATCTTCTTTACTTGCTGACAGGTTTGTACACTTCGTGAAAAACCTGTAAAATTCCTAAACCATACGTTTTGCTGTTGATGTCACAGATTATACTATATATTGGATATACAAGATTCACGGTAAAATCCTTCGGACATCGTCCCATAAATTACTACCTACTTGACTTAGCTGAATGCGACGCACGCAGTGTGCGATGCAAGAGCATTGCACTCAGTGTCAACAGGCTGTTGGAACTCACTGCACAACATTATAGAAGTCGAGTGTCGACTCTATTGGCATGGTCTTTTGTGTTAAATGTGCGCTAAGCTCATGTTGACCACCCAGGATGGAAGCTTGTCAACTGCGCAAATAATTCCAGCTTGTAGCTAGCAGCCTGGGCTCTGGAAGCTTGTTCTTGGGTTTCATTTAAAATGTTCTCACAAATACCACCGGTGATAAGTGCACCCTGTGCTGTTATACCACCGGTAGCTGTGAGAAATATAAACCACTTTTGGCCATCAATGATCCGTTGTTAAACGTCTCCAGCCCATCATGAGATGAAAATTGAACAATCTATGATCTAACAGCTACTTGTGCAGTGCACTTTGACTGCTGCAGCTCTTCATATGTTGCGCGGTGGTTGACCGTAACGTTACCGTCTGTCATCACATGACGATATTGGCAACAGGTGACGGTGCCTATTGGCATCACTTGTCGATGCCAATACTGTGTGAATCAACTGGCCATGACAGCACTCCGGATACGTTTGAAATAAGATAATCGTCCCGAGCACTGCCGTCAGCATCTGTCAACTAGGCGAGAGTTTATGTAACGAGCCGAAAACACCATCCGTCATGCTGAGCCCTTACAGTGGTATCATCATTACCGCTAGTTGAAGGTCAACTTGAATTCCACTATCCATTGGACCTACCAACATGTATATTGATCACATCAGTATCAATATGATCAGGTGGTTACGTTACACTAGAAGTTTTCCGCACTGCTCATATGAATGCACATAGAATTCAAGCTACACGATCCACGGTGTAACCCTAAAATCTTCATGATATTAGTCATACATGCCAGTCATGCCGGTCACATGCACCTCATAGCACGCTCACTTCACACAGTGCAATTCGCAATATCGCTCGCGCTTGTAGCAAATTCTGCCTGACGTGGTGGTCTCTTCCTCCTGAATTTATTGAAACACAGCTTATTTGGTATTCAGCGGTGTTCTTGGGATTCCAAGCGTTTGCATATGCTGCTAAAAATTACGGGAATGTTGCTGCCCCCAAGGATGACCTGAGCGTAACAGCAGCACAAACAGAATGAGTGGCTGATATGCAGCTTTCTAGCACTGGTATTGATGTGGTCAGCTTATAGGTCGATAAGCATACCCAAGGTCTTGCATCTGCTGAGCCCGCTGCGGTTTCTGAAGGAAATGGAAGAAACTGCAGTTGGGAGCACAGAACCAGGGTTTTGTGCTAACAAATTTCCCACCTACAGCAACCGCATCGATGACCCGGGTGCGTTTGAGTGAGGACTCTTGAGTTTACTCGACATCTCTGGATCAGGTCTATGACTGCCAGAATCATGCATATTGTGACAACTTCCATTTGCCTCCATCAAGAGCTTGCATAATGCAGAGCCCTGGTTGAATATGGCACTCGTGCAGATGACTACAATTGGTGCGCGGTGGACCAAAAGCCTTGGGACGTCATTTTGTTCGCTGGCATAGCCGTGATCGTGGGCTGCCTCGCTCTGGGACCATATGCTTCGCTTATTGTCTTGGTCGCTGGTGCGCCTTGGTCATTTCTTCGATATCTGCACGTAAAAATGATATAAGAGCTTATTATGATGACAGCCTCACGTTACGGGATGGAGCGCGTCGAACCTTCGGAGCAGCGCACACCTCGGGACATGATTCTGTGATCAAACTATGTTGCAGGAGGTGTACTCATGGGCTTTGCCTACCCCTTCAATCTGCGAGAAATTGGAAATGCAATTGCACTCTGGCTTGGTATTCAACCTTACGAGTTGTTCTTCTACGTTTTCCTTCCGCCTCTACTCTTAGATGCGGCGCTGAAAATTGATTGGTACGCCTTCAAAAAGGTGCGGTTTCGATGACAACACGAGGCTCGTAGCCTGTGCTCAATGTTGTCGTAAGTGTGCCCGAATCCCTTGGTGTGTGCTGAGATTGTCAGTGCACAGCGAACATTGCCGTAGTTTTACCATTGGGTTTAAGTGCAAGTGCCGCATCGATGTCGCGAGTCAATCAGGGCGAGCTGTCGCAGACGTGCAGAAGGTATATGTGTGATGATGCTGTCATCATGTCACTCCGCAGGTCGCGCTGAACGTGTTGACTCTCGCATTCCTCGTCGTGATGGGCACGTGTGCTATCCTAATTCCCGTGTTGCTATACATTTTTTGGCTTAAGCCTCAGGTAAGACTGCCACCGCTTTGTCACTTGTTCCTGCTGTTGCACCCTACGTCCACATGTAAGTACATTCCATCATGTGCACCTGTCTCCTCACCCAGAGAGGTCCGGATTCGAGTCCCCGAGTAGTCAAAGGTGTACACACAGGGCTGGAAGTGGTATGACGCCGCTCTCTTCGGCTCCATGATAGCCTCAACGGACGCTGTAGCCATCATAGCTGTCCTCAAGAAGAGTACGTCATCTTGCCTCCTTGCACGTGTGCATGACACAACATCGCAACGGCACCACACAGCACGTACACTGGAGTGACCTTCTGCTTGTATCCATGACGTCAAGCTGCTCCAGGGGGGCTCCCAGCTTTAAGCGATAATGCGTATGGCAGGTGGGGGGCCGGAGCGGTTACGACTCGTATTAGAAGGGGAATCACTTCTGAACGATGCCTCGTCTATCGTAAGCCCCTCGACTCAAACCACTCGGGAATCACGTCTAGTCGCTGAACAATGTGCAAGCTTCACGTCGAATGGCCTGCTGTCCGACCGCCGTTGCTGCATGGACTGTACGTGTGCGCCCGATACAGGAGTCGTCTTGGCTTCATTTGAGGCAAGCAGCGTGTGGTTGCAGACCCTCTTCACGATTTTCATCGACTTCGTCATCGACGCGGCAGAGGGGAAGCCGAATGACTCATCAGCGGGCCACATCATCGGGGAAGTGGTCAAGCAGATGGTGTGGCTGGCAGTAGGTATGTCGCGCAGTACATTGCACTCAACATGCCTTGAAGAGCTCCCAGGCCAATCAATCTATCTACGTGTACAGCTAATCTTGGACATCGCCTTCGCAAGCACTTCTGCACAGTTGTTGAGGAGGTCGGGCTGTAACAAAGCTTTTGTTTTGCTTTGAGTGACGCACTGTGGATTGCCGGCAGGGGACAGATGACTGGGTGTAGAGGAGTGCTTGTGCTTTGTCTGACAGAAAGTGGATTGATTACAGGGGGCGGTTTGATTGGGCTCGCTTTCGGGATAGCGACACGTTACACTCTGAGGGTTCTGCAGCGCTTTGGTGCCTCTTTTGAGCAGCAGATTGCACTGACATTTGCCGGCGGCTATCTGGTGTTCTATGTCGCCAATGCTCCAGCCGCAAAGTCAGGTGGCTTTCGGTCTCCTGTATCTCTGTTCCTGGTCCTCCTTTCCTTCCGGGACTTCCTTTTGATTGTTGTCGAGCTGTACCGGTGGCTGTCCCACCAGGTGCCTCTCGGGCCTGTACCTTGTTCTTTGGTCGTCGTAGTACGTCAGGCTTACCTTCTCACCTGTTTTCGCTGTCACTGTAAACCGCAATCTGCAACGCAGTTTTGCATGTGCCTGCGATGATGACCTTTCGGGTCCACTCGGCCACCTGCTAAACGACAGCTGTACGTCACCACGTATCACTCTCAGAGGCAACCATGCCCCGCCGCCCGTACTGTATCAGGTGTCATAGCTGTCGCTGTTTACGGCTTGTACGGCGCGGCCACCTCCAAGTTCGACATCAGCTCGCGGCTGGAGGAGTCTGGGACGTTCGATGGGTTCTGGGACACTTTCGCTTTCATGGCGAACGGGATCGTATTCTTCTTCGCGGGGGCTTCCTCCGTCAATTTTGTCATCAGGTCTTACTAGCCACACAGTTGTGCCGTGCTTGTTCCGCTTTGCACACGCTGCGCCATCTCGACCTCTGCCGGGCTCCAGGCCGTATTCGTTCGTAGACATCCTGCATTGTTGGTGTCGTGGTTCATAGACACTCATGTAGCCGCTTTGTAGACGTTTTCACCAAGGTCACTGAAGTCATCAGGCTGCACAGGCTGTACAGGCTGCCCACCTCCCCTTCCCAATCCCAGAACACATCAAAGTATCGCAACTCCAAAGCTGCCCCCTGGCTGACGTGAAGCAGCAATTTGCTTTCATTTTCGAGCCAGACACCAAATAAGACGATTGTGGCTGACTTTGTTCCCTGTGTACTTCATGGATTCATGTAAACCACGGGGTTAGTGCGTACTTGACGACTTTCACATCACCCCTTGCTGCTTGCTGCTACAGTGGTGCACGAGGAATCACCAGGAACGTTTACTCTTCAGAGCACCTCCGTGTCTGTTATGCGTGATCAGATGCAATCATTGTGTCAGCTCTGGCACACGATTTGACCAGGTGCGCCACGCTCACCTGCAATCCACCCCTGCACATCGAGCTTCGGCAGCATACAAGTCTTCGTGAGGCGTGCATGCGGGCAATGTGGGAGAAATTGGTGCTTAAAGTGAGAGCAGGCAGCTTCCTACTGATATAAGGCATGGGTTAAGCCGTTTCGATTCTGGGAGACGTTTCTTCGATGTCACCCAGAAAATTGGACAGTTGGACAATACGCGTGTTGCAAAAGTCAACATGATCTTGCAGCCACACCTTGCAATGAGTTGATTCATTACGTAACGATGCGGTGCTCTGGATGTGGCACACACACAGGTCTTCCAATTCCCTGGGAGGGTACAATCGGGAAGACTTGTTCTCTAGTCTGTGGAGGGCTCCCCTGGTTTGGATGATCCTCAACATCCTACGCTTCATCATGATCTCCTGCTTCAAGTGCGTGCCTAATCCCCACATGCCAAGCCCCCGCTCAAATTATGTGAGACACACACACATCCGCTACAAAAGGCACGACTGGCACCAAGGGGATATGCGATGCTGCAGCTGCGACTCCTTGATTGACAGCCCGTCGTGTTGCCGTGAATGCTCTGAGTGGAGAGGCAGCCATTGGGCTAGGGGAAGTAAGCTCCTGCCGCGCCACTCGTGAGGACGAGCAACCGCAGCGCCTGTGGTTGTAAGTGGAATTGTGACGGTGGTTTGATGGTGTATATGATTGTGATCATGGCAGTGGTTGAGATGGTGGTTGTGACATTGGACGTGGTGGTGATTGTGACTGGTGGTCGTGAGTGTGGTTGTGCGTCCGGGCCCCCCGGACAGGCCTCTGTTCCATGTGGGCAAGGCGCCTCTGACCTTTCGAGATGTGGTGTTCCTTTCGGCGGCGGGACTCCGGGGCTCCATCTCCCTCATCCTCGCACAAGCCGTTGTCACGGAAGTGCCACAGTCTATTGATCCCGAAGTTCAGGTACAACCCCACACCAAAGTGGTCTTATTTCGGTCCAAGTTCCGTCCGAATTGAGCTACGGAAGTGAAGGAGAATTGAGGCATATGAGCTTCCAGGCTAGACAGTGCCAAGCGACACGTTTCTGCAAGAATGCGAATTGACGAACGACAGACCAAAGTACCTACGCTTATAACAATAAGACGTTTCTTTTCTTCCTGTGTTTGTTTTCACCAGAAACGATACGGCTTCACATCGTTTGTCGTTACGAGCAAATGAAGTAAGGTTTCATCAAACACTGTGATTTCTATTGCAGCGTTGAGAGGTCCGAGTGTGGATGTTGTCAGCACTTCAGGGCTGTCACCTGTTCATGGGAACACCCTGTGTCCTTGTCACGTGCCCTGGCGCTAGGCTGAAGTAGCGTGCATAGACAGGCTGGCCACGTGGTGTCAGTGTGTCGTGCGATGAGCCGCGACTGTGCAGAACGTCGGCTGCGCAGAAGGTGCAATCGGAGGTCGTTCTGTTCACGGCGGTGTTCGTGTTGCTGACGCTGCTGGTGAATGCGCCGATGCTGCCGTATGTGCTGAAATGGACCGGGTGGGTCTCCCTGACCCGCTGATTCTCCTTATCCCGCCGTCCACACACTCAACAATATACACAGTCCTGTGTCAGCTCAGGCCCAAGGGCGTGACTCAGATGGCCTTGCTGAACACTGAGATGGTAGGCTCGAGGGCCGTATGTTTTTCGTTGGTGTGGAAAGCGAGGGAAGTAGCGGCTGAGCCCATGGTGTGCAGGCTGGATCAGGTCCCTGCGCAGCACCGGAAGATGAGGCAGAAGGCGTTGCGGCTGCTGGTGCGCGAGACTGAGGCGTCCATAAAGGAGTTGCGGGATGATGCTGACGACATGCTCCGTGGTGGGCTGCTGCCCTTCTCGGCATCAAGCACTCATTCGCAGTTACCTATCACCTCTCAAGCCAGCCTTGCTGGAACCCGGCCGACTCGTCTGTGAAACGGGGAAGCTGTCCCAAAGATGTCACCAGATGCTCCCATTGTGTGATTGCCCAATCTTGGAAGGTCATTGAGCTCCCCTTGACGATCCCCTGGACGATGCCAGCAATGCCCGGGTGAGCGATCTCGGCTGTAGGCAAGCACTCGTTCAGGCGGTGCTCTAACAGATGAGCTGAGAACTGGGGCATTGCGTACCGAGGTCAGTGAGCAGAGCTAGCTCTTCATGTGGCTGGGGTCTTCGCAGGGGTGGATTGGGTGGCCGTGCACAAGTACGTGGACGTGAGCAAGAAACTGGAGTCGTTCGCAAATCCCCAGCCCCAGGCGTCTCGATCCCGACTGCGTGCCACGTGGTCGTGGTTTGCTGCGCTGTGTGGCTGCTGCTGCTGGTGGAGGAGGCAGCCACAGGGGGACAGGAGACGGAGCCATCGACCACACGAGGACCTCCTGTCGTCGTCCGAAAGCGCCTCGGGGACGGGGGAGCGCCGTGCTTCTGGGTGCGCTGGCGCAGCCTGTGACCAGCGGCTCTGGTCGCATGGCACAGCCGCGGCTACTGCGCAACAGAGCCCCGTGCCACAGCCGCTTCATGTGCCTCAGTATGAGCTTGTGCTTTGCGTGGCGGTCTCAGCTACCCCATGGCAGTTGTCTCCGTAAAGGCTTTCCTGCATCCGTGTCGTGCTGCAATCGCCGGACTCTCGAAGAGGCTCTGTTTCGCGCTGTCTACAGGGAGAGCAAGGGAGCGAACCACAGTACGGTGCTGAGCACCGACACCTCCGACTCGGCATGGAAGATCGGCGCTCAAGGCAATGCAACCAATGGGGCATCGGTGCGGCTGTCCACTCGATTGTTGCTGGTGTTGCTGTCGACACGATACCTCAACAGCTGCACATCAGGACCCCTGGCACTTCACACAAGCAGGTCCGGCAGCAGCACTGGTCTCAAGTTACCAAAAGGAGTGGGTCATGGTCCAGGAGTTCTTCCGTACCACTGCCTTGTCTGACGGTGTGCTGACAATATATTCCCCTTCTGTACGGCATGCGGGCCTTGGAGGATGAGGGCCCTGGCTGTGTAGGCAGAAGGGAGCCGAGACAGAAGCAGACACAGCACCTCAGACTTTGATGACGTCGACGTTGAGGGGGAGGTCCCCTTCCTGGCACGCAAGTCCATGAGCGAGTCTCGCAGCATTGCAATGACCTACGGGCGCAAGAGCACAAGCGAGTTGCCGACCCACTTCTCTCCGCCAAGGCGACATGCAGGAAGCACGCTGGATGATGACCTCAGCCAAGATGCGGAGCTGGGCAGTTCATCTCAACGGACTGAGTGCGCTGCAAACTGCCTTCCATAGATCTTTCGCTGCAGCTCAGCTTTCCTGTCCTTTGCTGCATCACATTGCCCTTTCCGAGCCAGCAATTGTGCCTGATGCTCGTGAATCGGAAGCACCTTCATACGTGTATACTGTTTGCCCTGTTGTGGTGGCGAAGGGTAACTTGTTGGCCGCAGTGCCAAGGTTTGAGCCTTAATGTTGAAGTCGCCTTTGCTGCAGGTCCCTTTCATCGAGGTGGACCATCGGGGGCCGCCGTCACAGCGGCGCCGGCAGTGGGGCTGACAGGCAGCTTGGCCGTCGCTCCATGACGTATGGCCTGCAGTCGCCCTGCTCCAGCCTGGAGGTCGGCATCGTGTACAGGTAAGAGTCTGTAGATGTGGCCCTACAGACGATGGAGTTACGGCAGTGTTCGCCCTGACCTTGTTGTTGAGCAGCACAGCAGCCACAGCCAGTCATCACGAGAGGACTGAACTAGGTCGCTGGCTCTGTCTCTAACGGAGTCAATACATCTTACCTTAACAGATAGTGCTCGCTAGAGGTTGTGGCTGTGGCTGTGGTTGTTGCTATTACTTTGGCTCTGGCTCTGGCCTCGGCCTTGGCTGTGGCTGTGGCTGTGGCTTTGACTATCTATTTGAATATACCGCTTTTCAAGTTCTTGAGCTGAGCCTGCATGACGGATGATCGAGGCTTAACAACAGTTTCACCTGGTCTTCAGCGGAGGTGACAGCGCACGAGAAGACAGCAATCCATCCAGCTCCCTGAGCCGCAGCTTCTCCAGCCCACACATGGTGCGCTTCCAGTGTCAACACTCGCTCCATACAGCACACATCACACAGTCCTCCACCCCACAACCTGTTGCCTGTCACCACGTGATCCAATCGTGTCTGTCATGCCCCTTGGGGTACGCACGAGCTGCCTCCCCTCGCCGTCGCATGACACGCCCTGGTGTACGTACAAAGCAGAATCCCCTGAGAGGCCGGAGGGCTGCAGGCACGAGTGTCGGCGCCCGCAGCAGTCGGACTCGTTCGCACCGGGTCATGTAACCCTCCGGAATGGAGCCGCCGAGAGGTGCCCTCGCCAGCTGGCGGTCCTGACACGTCAGCAACCCGACAGAGCTCCCCTAGCCCGACAACGGATGACCCGCACCCCGACTCGCCCGCGGTTGAGCCGCTGGCAGGCTGGTCATCGCAGGTATCCCGCCCAGCGCTGTTTGGGAGATCGGACGCAGCCTGCGGCTGCTTTGTGTCATCAATATCGAAAGGAGGACTTGATACAAACCTGCTTCAGTTCCTCTTCTTAGTGGCTGCTGTGGCCTCTGCCCAATTTACTCGTCATCCATCACTCTGCCCGCCATCGTCACAACACGAGGCTTCACAATGTGTACACCCTCCGAGCCGCGTAGTAGCCAGCCATTGCCAGGACAGTGTCAGGCACGGAGTGTGTCAGACACGGAGCGCGTCAGACATGGAGTGCATTTGACACGGAGTCTGTTAGCCAGTGTCTACGTGAAAGCTGATGTGCCCACCCCAGACGCTTCTCCGCGAAGGTTGTCCGCGGCAACGTGCATTCGTTGTGACCACTCTGTGAGGGCGACAAGTCTCCCTGGCTGCAGCACACCATCAGGCGGCAAGATGCCGACGCTCGACCGTCTCTCGCGAGCCTGTTCAGCAACAGGGGCACGGGGAGCGCCCACCCTGGAGCGCCACCACTGCAGGCGACAGCCCAGCCGGCTCTGAGCAGCTTGTTTGCTTCTGCCCCCGAGCGTGAGGCGACAGCTGCAGACAGCAGGTGATGGGGGCTGAGGAGGCCGGCCCTTGATTGACCTTCAGGGTTGGGGAGTGTTTCTTGACGAATGTCTGCATCAGATTCACCCTCAGGGTGGTACTGACTGTCAGGTTGTGTGTTCCCCTCCAGGCCAACCGACAATCCACCCTCGTCATCAGCCACAGACAGCCCTGCGATCCATCCGATGTCCCATGCTGCCAGAGCGCAGCGATTCCCAGAGGACCCACGAATGCCCCAACGTGCTGCAAAGGAAAATTCCGCATCGCCGCAACATCCGCGAACATCAGCGGTGGAACCACCCTCATCGTCGGCAGATCCAGGTGCGGAGATGCGTGCACATACTGGTACGCAGTGTCATCTTCAT
>JAULKR010040885.1:0-12020 GCA_032356305.1 Prasiola linearis | reverse complement strand
AGAGAGAGAGAGAGAGAGAGAGAGAGAGAGAGAGAGAGAGAGAGAGAGAGAAAGAGAGAGAGAGAGAGAGAGATGTGCATGGATGCTTTTGACATTGACATAGGCATCAATACAATAAATAGAATTGAGCATAAATAGCAATTGAGGGTCGATTTGCAATGTTGCACACAAGATTCGTTCACTTAGACGTTCACAGGTAAGAATTTGGTAGTGCAATATAAGAAAGATGCTGCATAAGATTATTTGTTAATTACATTAATCGTTATAGGCTGTTCGACACTTTATGATATTTGAACGAATGTGTAACGATATCGCACCTGCGATCAGATCAAGTAGACTCTATAGCACGTTGTCGGCTTTTCAATACTTGCAGCCACCAAGGGCCCCTGAATGCAAAGTGAATGCGAAGCATTGATTCTTGCCAATCAACATCTTCACTGATGCTGAAGGCTCAACAGCGGTATTAAGGTAAAAACAGTATTACAAACCGTAGAAGTATATCAAGCAGGGATGACGATTTATGACACTTGTTAAAGCCAATAGAATTCACACGAGATGTACATTGCTCTACAACAATGAAGGCTAGCGGCTACTAAGAAGTCTGTTTAGGACAAAATTTATTCGCTGGAAGAATACTTCACAATACTAGCAGCAAACATAAACTATAAATTCAAGCTAGAATGAGCTATGCCACCTATCTGGACACTGGCAACTGTGTTTGTCGACCTGATGTCGGCCCAGATCCAGCAGAAGGGGAAGCGATTGGGTCTTCGTCTTCTGCGAGAACGTCTGCCAGGTGCTCCATGACGGGTATACCTTCGTAATTGATCCACCGCCGCGTGACCTACATATACGCATTCGATAGGAAGTAAGAGGTTTGATTGGAGGCACCAAGCTCCTAATCTTGTTCATATGTCCATCAGGGTTCTCAAAGCAGTTGGTGCACGTGGCTTCAGAACGACACTCACTCTGCAGCATGCTCATTTGATACGCCCTACAGGAGAGTATTACACTGTTTATACTCTCGACTGACCAATAGAAGTTGCGCATTCTGGATTCCAGACCGAAATTTGAGCTTCCAGGATATGAGTAAGGCTTCCCGGGAGAGAACTGCTGATTATGTAGTTCGGACTGAAATTTATAAGGAAAATGAGTTATCCTATATCATTTGTCATAAGATGGAACGACAATGCCTCTGTTATTCATGTAGGTCAGGTGCCTGACACACTGCCTCAAACAATCTTCATTGCAAATAAAATCAACAGGGGTTCTTACATATAACACAAGTAGTTTGGTACCATAGCAACCACCCTTGCTCCATAGCCTGACACAATGCATTAATCAATTACTTATAAGGTCCTTCAGTTATTATAAGGTCCTTCAGATATGAGCAGGACAAGACACCCCAATTTAACAACACTAAATCAAGACGATAGGAGAAGCATAGGACCAATGTTTCCCGACACCATTACACACCAGCAGTCGATGGCGACACTCACTCAGCATACAATCAAGATTTGAAAGGCAGCTTGATATTCAACTATTACATTGGGTTGGCTAAGGGACAACATCTTGAACAAGCGTGTCTGCCTTATGAGATGATGTAATAACGGTCTTGACAGAAGGTCGATTGCAAAGGCGCTTCTACTCAAAAGCGACCATGGGTCCTATCCAAGATGACTTCTTTCGAAGGCAACTATGATATCATTCACATGCAGCCGTTCAGCTGGCAGCAACCCAGGCGGAGTTTGCTCAGAGGCACTGAACGAACCTGGATGAGGTTGTGCGCTGTGTTGGGCCAAGAAGCTCCGGCAAAGCTGACATCAATGCGCCGCCACGGCATGGCTGTCAGGTTTCGAAGCATCACCTGCTCCTGTGGCACAGACAGCAAGGGTTCAATGTCGGGCAGTCGGGCAGTCGGACAGAGGCTGGTCAATTCAATTTCTTGGCGTTACTTCACATTGACAACGAAGCGATCGAGGACGATCCTTGATTCCAGACAAGCAGGTGTTCCCTTGATCGGAAACGTAGGCCGCTCCCTTAAAACATTCAAATTGTCTCCGTCCATTGGACATTGAGATGGAAGGGATCGTCGATAGACGATCACAGGCAGCAAGTGTAGTGATGTGGCCAATGATCCTGCTGTCGGACTCTTGCTGTCGTTGATGACTAATCCCTGATGGTGCCCCTGGTACGAGAATACAGCATCATATTTGCAGAGATGTCGAAAGGAAGTTTTCACAATGCGTCGCAAACATGTAAGTGCACTGTTCGTTGGTCACGACGTCTGACTTTCAGTGGACCTTCAGGGCTCGGGCTCAATTTCTCGACAACACGCGGAACACAGTCCGTCGGTTGCTGCAAAAGGATACAAAGAATGGTTGTACGTTGAAGCTAGGGAGTAGAGCAAATTCCCTTGTTTCCTTTGATTCCCTTGTGAAGGCTCCTAAAATGTCAAGACCTGATAAAAGTGTAGCAGGCAGAGAGTATCGAATCAGCCGGCATGCCATGATGGGCATCTCAGGGCAGCAGTCGGAACTAATCTTCTACAACAGCTGTCCCCGCTAACAGTGCCCTCAAACAGTGAAGTACCAATACATTACTGGTACAACGAAACGTCAGGTACGCAAGGAATATATTGACTACGATGGAAGTCCAGAGAATAAAAAGATGTTGAGTCGTCAAGACATTGACCGTCAGGCCTCCCAATGGCTTTGTGTGCCTACTGAGAATCATACTCCGTGGTGCCTGCCACGTGCCATGTGCACTGAGTCTATCTTTGAGGCGCCAAGTGGGACTCGAAGAAACGAGCTCAGCTTTCCGAATCTTGGGCAGTGGCTAAGCAATGCAGGTAGCGAAAGGGGACAATGACAGAGACGGGGTAATGCACCGAGGGAGTTGAGGCGACGTTACATTGTGGTTTGTGTGCCTGATGCCGCACCCACAGTCTGTCACGTGGGTGCAATTGCACACAGACCGCTCGCTGCTATTGCTGCCGCCCTTCTGTCCTTTATGCTCAAGACTGGATGACGTCAGGAGCGGGCTGCCCTCTTCGCAGTCTTCGCCACTTCGGTGCCTCTTGAGAGCGGTGCGAGGATGAGCTCGACCTCCCAATGCCGAGATGCCCATGCTTTCTGAGAACGGCTGCTCGACAGGTATGCTGTTGCATTCAGCTGCTTCTGATTTGGTGCCATTGGAGAGTGATGACAATGCTGCGCCATGGCATCCGGCTTCTGGTGGATCAGCATGAAAGACACCGACTGATGGCTGCTCTGGCAATTGAGGGAGATCGTCTTCGAGGCGCAGAGAAGCATTTGCCCATGCTACCTGATGACAAAAATTCAAACATGTTTTTACCAGATAACGGCTCTTCAGAGCCAACAGCTGGGCTCCAGAGGTGAGCAAGCGTAAATTGTTGAGCGTGCAGGGGGACACACACACACACACACACACACACACACACACACACACACACACACACACACACACACACAGCACTGACACACACACAGCACTGACATATGTCAGCGTTATTGCAGACATTCAAGCTATATATATTTGTTCGTACCAAATGATCTCCATCGGCATTTGCATAGCATGTACGGCTGCGAAACACTGCCAGCGCAGTTGCAAATCGTGCTTCCGACTTATCGTCTTCCGACAGCCGTACCTGCAGAGCAAGTCAGGATCGCAACTGTATCTACTCGTTATCTGTTCAATGTCTATCACTGATCTTGTCGAGAAATTGTGACATTGTCGAGGTGACAACGCAAGCAGCATAAGGCGATGCTCTGGTGGTGGCCTACCCGGCCTAGGTTACCATACTGATGACCTAAAAACAACATGAAGTGACTTGCCTTAACTTGCGAACATGACCCCTAATTCAAGCACCAATGAGTGGAACGGTTTTCACTTTCACATGACTCAGAAGCGACGTCCTCGATAAATCAGGCAGGACACACAGCCAGGGACGGTAACAGCTGCCCCAGATCAACATGCAAGCACAATGCACACCTGACGCTATTTGCTGGAAGATTCAGAAACTCCAGCATTCTATGCATTCGTTTTATTGAGCAACAATATGGATAAAGGAAGGTCTGTGAAGAGGACACATGAGACGGCTGAGCAGCATGTCGATATCAGATTAGCATTAAGTAGCATCCGGATGGCGTGTTCTTTCAAATGCCTCACAGGAGGCGATCGGCCCCTGAAATTGCGATGCCTAAGCCAATCGCTCTAAGCGCCCCCAATTGGCACCTTCAAAAGGAGCTGGGCAGCCTCGGCTGTCCCTCTTGGCTGAAGCTCTGAACGCGTATCAGTTCTTTCGCCTCCTGCAACCTCCTGCAGCTGTCAGGGAATGCCGCAGCAAAGGGGACTGCCTCAGATGCAAGCAGGCGTCGCACCAGGAGAGCCCCTGCGCCGTTGCCGTCACAGCCCCCGTCGCCGACTTCGTCGTCCAGGAAGAATTGGCGACCGACCCGACCGTAGAGCCACCGAGTCACTCGTGGCGCCACCCTCGCCACGACGCCCTGGATGCGCGGGGTGTGATCCATCCAGCGCAGGAATGGCAGCTGCACATCGACCACAGCAGCCAGCAGGTGACTGTCGATCTCCGAAGACACGTGCACTTGCCGGCATAGCTGTCGAGCCCTTTGGCTGACCGATACTGAATGGAGCCGGAACACATCACGTGGTCGAACAGTGCATCGGTAAAAAGGAACACAACGACGACCAGCTGCCTTTCGATTGCGGCGTTGGCAGCAGCTTTCTCGCTTTCTGTTGATTTCCTTAAGTTGTACGCCTATGCCTTGCTCGTTGCAGGACGGTGGCAACGGATGCCTCACAAGTGTCTTTGCACGTAGGTGCATGATGCCAACATGTCATTTGGCAATGCAAAGAAGCTTGTACAAGCTGACTCTTGCGTTGCATTGCAGATTTGAGCAGTGAAGCATTGCAGATTTGAGCAGTGAAGCGACAGACTTTGCTTAGCTACAGTCATCAGCACAGACAGCTGAGCAATGATAGAATAGAACGAATTCCTGCGCGAACACAGAATCAGGATCGCTGAGCATGCCGATGAGCCACTGGCAGTAGCATTTGCGACAGGAGGCAGATTCGCAAGTTCGACACCATGACTGCAGAATTCTTGGGACGAGGCACACTGCTCCTCTCGGCAGGAATGTGCGCACAAAAGCGCAAGCCTGGCATGCATTGAAAGTCAACGCAGGTGATCAGTAGGTATCAACAGACACGGTAGCCTACGATTTGCGAAACGTCACTGGCAGCAGTCCTTTGCGTACGTGTGCATGATTCTCTGCTTTCGTGCGCATACTTCTCTGCTTTACTTGTGCATACATCTCTGCTTTGCTTGTGCATACATCTCTGCTTTACTTGTGCAAACTTCTCTGCTTTACTCCTCTGCTTTACGTGTACATGTTGGCAATCAAGCTTTCGCAACAGTGGAGCGTGCTCTGGCATAAAAGGCATAAGAGGGACCCCTTGACGGCTTGCCGCAGAGCTGCTTGGGTGGACGGCGGGTCGATCGGCTGAAAGAGGGGCTTGACTTGGGGGCGACAGCGGCCGGTGGAAGGCAAAGACGATGGATCTTCGGGTCGTGACCGACCTGAGAGGGGCCCCCTGAAACGCTGCACCCGAGGTGGGGCGTCGCAATGGTCACGAAGTGCATGGGTTCCAGACCGTGAATGAGGTAGGCCTCATGGTGCTTCGCGCTCCGAGAGTCGGTACCCACACCTCCCTCCGCGGCGGTGTCCCGTCGTTGGAGGAGCAACCCCACAGCATGCCGAATGATAAGGCCGCCCATGCTGTGGCCCACCAAGCTGATGCGGCGCAGGCTTGGGTGCTCAGCACGCAGCCCCCGGATCTCTTCGGCCAGCCGACGGCCGCAGCTGCACACCACGCAAGGCCATCAGGCTCAACACAGGCATGCTCATCAGCAGTGCGAGTGAGGGGGGAGGTCCTTGCAAAGGACACATCCGAAGGTAGGCCTGTAGAGACGGAAGGCATGCGCAGATAGACACCCGGACCAGCACAGTGCTTGTTGATGAGTACAGGTGGCTTCACACTTCATCCAGAAGTGAAGCCAAGAGGATCTGGCATTGCTCCAATCCATGTGCAGCTCAGTAAGCATCAATGAGACCAATGAAATATTCTGTTACTCTCAGCCTTGAGAGGTTAAGAAATGTAAATACTGTAAATACTTCTATGTAAATACTTCTACGTTCAATGCGGAGGTACTTCGAGCGGTATCCGTTGTCGACAGCGCTGCCAGCAGCAGGAGTGCAGGGGTCTATCGCTGCTGACACTATACACGTGACGCGAACGTAAGGCGATCACGTGGCCACACCTGGCAATGACATGACCACACTTGACCTGACGTGACCGCACCTGTCAACACCCTCGAACGTCATGCGGCTGGTGCTGGCAGAGGACGCATACAGAAGGGTTTGCCTCTGACACTGTGCGCTCAAGCGCTTAGAAAGACATTCCATGGCAACATCCCTGCAGCACACTGATTGACGAGTTGCGGTCTGCAGTAAGCGCTTGCAGGAAACCCCAGTCTGTCAAATGCTACATGTGCGCATGAATCAGGTCTGAGGGTGAAGCTTCAGCCGCATGTGCTACTAGTAAAAGCATACGTGGAGCATATTGCCTGCTGACTGAGAGGCAATGAGAAATGTATCCACTTTTGACACGATAATGCAACATAGGTCAATCTGCGTATCTTCAGATACGTGCTCCAGGAGGCGATGGACAAGAAAGAGAGGACACCGGGATGAGCATCAGCAAGAGCGGAGTTTGTCAGGGGGCAACGATAAGCTGCCTTTTTAAGTGGAGCATGTGAAGTATGAGCATGAGGGCAGTCTCGAATCACCAATTGGAAGCGTTGCCAAACAAACCATTGACGAATACGATGAGATGCTCTTTGTTAAGTAAATCTTCGCCATCGCCATCCATCAGGCTGGGTACACGAGCATTAGTATGCTCTGTGTGAAAGCCAGTACCTGAACATAAATTTTATGGACGCTGTAGAATAGGTCTTCAACAGTGACAGCAATTCGATTATAACTACAATATCAACAAATGTGGCCAGACCTATATGAGAGTTGCTACTTCACTGACACAATTCTGCCAACACCATAACTTCTTAGTGCGCTTGGTCACGATTGCTTGCAGGTTTTGCGATGTATACTCAAGAGATCCAAGCTAAGAGCCTAAATGATTTAGCCTATTCTGAACCAGAGGGTACCTCACTAACCCGGGCAAAGTCTGCTGTGTTTGCAAATGAGCATCAAATGCTGTTGGCTGTCGTAGATTATCGACACCGTAAGACGCTGAGAGATGATTACAATATGTTCTTCAAAGGACCAGAGAAGAACATGCCGCTCATAACTTTGTTCACTTCCAAAACCGGCTTTGCAACCCGTCACCACCAGAGACACGGCTTTCATGAACGACTGTGTGCTGTTGTACGTACACGTGAGGCCACGCACCCGAATGACTGGCCATTTGCTGTATATGGTCGTCAGAGCCGTGGCACATCATTTTTCTGGCCAGGCGTTGCGCAACGCGTATACTAGCCTTCGAACGCGCTTTCACCCTACCAATGCTGGCTGATGTCAAGGGACTATCGTGGTAGAAATAATTGGGTTGAAGAAGAGGCAACCGCTGATCACTTCTATGGGCCGATGAGTTGCGTACGGTCCATATGCAACGATGTGCAAAGGAATTGATGGACGGGTATGCCGAACACATGCGGAGTCCTGGACATTCAAAAAAATGTGGTGCAGGCTTGCATACTCATACAAAGAATCGCAAGCATACTGTGCAAGAATCACTTGCAGACTGCACTCCGGGCAATAGTAATACAATTGGTATACAATTGCCACGTCACATTTGCCAATACGAAGTTTGAACATACGCATGTGTTTGTACAGCTGTCAGCCTTTACATTAGTCAGGCAATGCTGCAATTGACGATCGCGCTTCAATTTATCGCAAATCTGAAAGTGGCATCCTATGGAGGACATCTTATGCTACTTAAGTGAGTTTTGAGCCAGGGTGTTCTGGTTCCTATGATGTATGCCTGGAAAATTACCATTTCTTTGAATTTGATTGACTCTCTGTGAAGGTGATTGTACAGTATGACACAACAGCTCAAGAATCTGGAAACCGACCTTAAGATCGAATCAGAGGCTTTTCAAGGCATTCAAAAAGGTAAAGAGAGGTGCAGTGCGCATTGCTCACGACCTGTACTTTGCGACGAGCCTGCCTCTTTGTGCTATAAATTCTTGCAATCTATTGTGTCAAGTGAAAGTAGCAGACAGCAAACTTTTTTGCCACAGAATCCGCCAAGAATGCGGATGCAAGCAGGAAGTTCACGGCGCAGCTTAAGGAGAACGAGACCGTTTTGCGGGCAAGTACATGGTCATCTTTTCATAATTACTAAACGCTTGCATTGACGCAAGCAAGCAGAGACAGGACATTCAGGCGGTAAAGTAGAGACTGCATTTTTGTCATTGTAGCTCTCTGGTTCTATGGACTTCCTGACAGGCGACCAGTCATTGTCATCATAACCCCGTGCTGCTTCGGCCCATGGTGCCGTCTCCCGGCTAGACACACCATCCGCGAATGATTTGCAAGGAACGGCATCGTCATTGTCAACCTCACTCCGATGTTCAGCATCGCCGATGCTGTTCACGACCTTTCAGCGACAGTCCCCTGACTGTGCAGCAGGAGCTAGATCGCGAGGACTCTGAGGATGGGGTGTACAAGCTGGTAGGCCCCGCACTCATCAAGCAGGATCCTTTGGAGGCACGCGCTAATGTCGGGAAACGCTTGGAGTTCATACGCAGGGAGCTCGAGCGCCTGTCCTCTCAGTCTGAAAATCTTTCGCAACAGCAAGCTCGCAAGCAGCAGCAGGTCTGGCCACTCTTCTATCTGATCGAAGATCCTCGCATCATGAATTGATGCGCAGATGCGCGATTGAACTGTTCGAAGCTACTGCTTTGCCAGTCTCTGTAATGAAGGCTGGTGTTTGCCTCATTCCTTTGGCAAGCAAGCACAGCGCTAGGTCATTCTCTCTTGGGTGAGCGTATGTCAACCTTCTCAGAGAGTGTTCACAGTTCGATCTACCCGTGACGGACCTGTCACATAGGCAATAGACTCAACGATTTACGAAACCCAACTTGACCCCCCCTACTTTGGGCTGAAGTGAAAACACACAAAGCATGCTGTTTTATTTGTTTGGCTGCATGTGTCCCTGTCAAATGATACACCGAAGCCTCAACGCTCAAACTATGCTGAGAAAAGTCTGTGGCCTGCCTGAGTCATTGAGGGAGTATGCACTTGTTGCGAGTAGTTGAAGCTCTTCGGGTAGTTGAAGCAACTATCACTGCCTGATGTTACACACCTCAGGCGGGACAGTAATTGTTCCAGCTGATGATATGATATCGGTGTCGGTAGCAATTGGCCCGGAAAGTGATGTTCGAGTTATATTGTCCCAGACGTTCCATTTGCAGATTCAGAAGCTACAAGCTACGGCAGCCGAAGCAAAAGCCAAGATGAGCAAGCAATGAGACGGAGGTGGTCTCGAAGCTGCCCAGACAGTTGATATTATGTAAGGTCTGTGGATGTAACTTACAGAAGCAGTCTCAGCGCTTACCAGACTAAGAAGGTTGGAACGAGCTCTGATTTTGGTTGATTCGGTGCCAAGGTGGGAAAGCTTTGCCGGAGCAACAGTGCTTTTGGACAAGACACCCCGCTGGCGACTATCTTGATTGACTTCAAAATGCAATTAAGCAGCATTTCCCATTGTTGCCGAAGAGCGTTGCGTGTGTTACATTCACGATTTAAAACTTTGTTTCAATTGAGGTTTTAAACTTCATATAGATATGTGTCATGCATACAGATTGCTGGAGGTTGAATTGTGGATTATGGTCTCAATAGCCATAATTCAAACCTCAGGTAACAAAGGTGTGGTATCAAGTGCTACACACATAGGAGAGTGAGAAGATACGCGGATGGAGAGGTGTATACGCATATTCAAATCAGAAGCGTGACTACGGTTTATTGGTGGGTGGAAGGGTACACCTAAAATCAGTCTGAATGAAAACTTGCAAGCATAAGAAATCATCTCATACCGACGCAGCAATAGGGATCCCAACAATTTTAGTCCTACAACACCACATCGAGATCGGAAATTCTTCCGACGGACTCAACTGTGGCGCAATTTGCGACTGTAGAGAATCCGGCGTAGGACGTCAAATGCGCACGTGCAAAGAATGCATTTCATCTAGTTACATGTCTACTCTGCTAAAAGTCGGAGATGTGATCATGCATGTAAACATCGAGAGCAGCCAGCCTACTTGCTTCGAGGTTTACATGTCAACCAAGGATGTGTCTGTGAAAAGGGATTTCTAGGCGAGCTCGACTCACAGCCGACTCACAGATCATTGCCTGTGGTCTCCTGGTGCACCGAATCGGGCAAGTAGGGAGCTCAAGCCTCAAAGGGTCCATATGCCAACTAGGAGCACCGTGTCGACACTGCCTCAAAGGAACCCGCCTTTGGAGCGGCCATTCGGCTTCAACATGGTGCTACTCTCGCTGTTGGCAAGCATTTGCGCGTTCGCATGTGTGCCATTTGTTGACTGAGGCCCAAAGCCGAGAGGGTCCATCCCCGATGTCATCTCCAAGTCATTGAACTGCTTCATGTGACGGCTGCGGCTCGGAAGAAGGAGCCCCACAGAGAAGGGCTCACCCCTCGCCTGAATTTCAACACCAAACGCTTGAGACTGACCATGGCAAACGGAAATCATCTTCCTGTCCTGCCAAAATTTCCTTTTCAAAGATGTTAGGCAGCCTCCCTGACAATACTTGTCTACTCAAGCTCCCAACAATTGCTATGTAATTGTCTGCAGTGCGCCTGCTCACTTAGGCTATGACTCAATACTTACAGACACAGACATAGACGAAGAAGCAGACCCACACACCAAAGTACTATATCCACGAGGGTTATCTAGCATATAGCTAATCATAGCTGCACGTGTGACGAAGGTTAAAGGCATTGAACACGTCACTCGTTCTTCTCCGTTTGGAGCTGCTGCGGTACCGACTTTGCGAGGCAGTTTGTGTGGATTGGCATTACATCAGGTCACTTACAAAGACAGGCTAATAAGAAACGTTTCAGCGAGGATGGAGGCGGTTCAGGCACTCACATGTGCCTTATAGTAGGTGATGGCTACACAGGCAATTACTCCGACAATAGCCAGCACGACGAGAACCGTGATCAAAGCTATAGCGTACGCAGGAAATCTGGAACTGCCACCGTCATCGCCACTGTCAATGATTGTAAGAGCATCCCTGTCCGACCAAGCAACTAGGCGTCAGACAGCTAATTGCACGACACGGTCTGTTCAAACAGCTCTGGTTCTTTGCATCCTCATCTCTGGAATGCACGAGAACTGCAATGAGAACGAAGATGTCGGGCAACAAGCTCCGATCCGGTACACACCTAGAATTGAAGTGCTGTCAAAGCAGCCGACATTCTCCCTCCCTTACCTCCTTTTCCCTCACCCCCTCCCCTCACCCCCCTCTCGCTCTTCCTCGCTCTCCACTCCATCCTTCCCACCCTGATGTGGCAGTTTGCTTAGTGTTGCCTAGAGTGTTCATCAGTAATTACAAGAGACTACTTTGACCAGCTCGGAAGCGCACTGTTCTCCTTCCTTTTTCGCTGAGGTGGCCTCTGCTTCTGTTGTTGCTTTGCTGATATTGCCTATGGCACCAGGAGGAGGGGCTTGTGGACATAAGTGCCTTTGCTTTCGCAAATACACCAGCTGGTCGGGCGTTTCTCCACCATCACATCGCACAGAGAACTTATTTCCCTGCACATCAATCGATGGCTGAAATTGTAAAGCCAAGACATGAATAGAAGGTGTGTGTGTGTGTGTGTGTGTGTGTGTGTGTGTGTGTGTGTGTGTGTGTGTGTGTGTGTGTGTGTGTGTG
>JAULKR010040774.1:0-12022 GCA_032356305.1 Prasiola linearis | reverse complement strand
GCTGACCGAGGCGATCGGCAAGGCCGGCCGGCAGTTGACGGTCTACGCCGTGAAGAAGTTCTTCGCGGGGAAGTAAGGGTGAGCACGCGGGCTGGCGGCTCCACCGCGACGACAACGCTGCGCCGGGGAGAGAGAGCTCCGCTCTCCCGGACGCGGGCGACGCAACGGCGACGCCGTGTGTTCATCGGGTTATCGCAGGAACCCGGCAGACCGTCGAGTTGCTGAGTCAGAGCCCGGGCGAACTTCTTGAGCGGATCGATCCGGCTGCGGATCGATCGGTGGTACCCCTCTTCCGCAAGGCCGCGGCCGCTTTGCGGTTCTTGAAGCTCCACAGCCGCTCGGGAACAGGTCAAAACCGACTCGGACGATCACGTGACGGCCGCATTGTTTTGAAGCTCCGGACAGCGGGTGGCCGTGTCCCGGCGGGTGCCCGGGAGGTCGCCCGGAAGAGGGTCCGGCGTCCAGGTCCTGGGTCCTGGGGAAGCAGCGACAGGAGTGATGCGACCGCGGCTGAGGCCGGAGTCTCTGCGGGTGGAACGGCTTCGGGCCGAGCAACACAGCCGCCCGCACGAGACACCCTTTCGTGCGAAACCTACCGGATCCGGTCTTCCCCAGGACCTAGACGCTAGACGCTAGACCCTCTCTTTGAGCACCCTCAACCGCCCAGCGCTCTCCACCCCGACGGCAGAGAGAGTCAAGTGATCCCCGACCTGTTCCTTCAGGTCCTCCTTTCGCACGTAGATCCTCGCCAAACACCGGTTCGTCCGGAGCAGGTCCGTCCGCTTCACCCGCCGCTTCTCGGAGCCGACGTTCTATGCGTTGCACAGCAGCCATGGCAGACGCTCTGGTCTTACGCCGCGGTTCGTGCGCTTGAGGCGACAGATCAGCGCAAAACTTTGTGCCCGCGCATTGAGAACCGGAAGGTCTTGGACCCGCCGCTTCTCTTCGTCGTGGACGTGGCGAGCGTGCTTCAGGCAGACCCGCCGTGCGTCCGCCAGCGCGTGCAAGAGGCGGGTTCGATCCCGACCCTGGATGCAGACCGGTCCGCATGGCTCTCTCTCGTCTCCGACAGCGCGGATGGCGCGGAAGCCGGCTCATCCGGCGAAGGAAAGGCAGGTTCTGCTTCTGGCAACGGCTGGCTCTCCGGGGTGTGGCGTGTGGACGGCACCTCGGTCCCGGAAGTGGCCAGTGGAGGCCACGCTCGCGAGGCTGCTCGCCGGCGGGGTGACCCCGAGCGACGGCCGAACCGCAATCGGGTCGACGACCGCACCGCCCTGCGATGCAACCGCTCCGGCCTCGGTGCCAACGAGATTCAAGCGCTCGTCCTGCTCGTCGCCTCAAAACGCTTTCAGCCCGCCCGCCGCCCCAACTTTCACCTGCTCGGCGACGCCCACCGGGCGGGCGATGTCGATGACGCCACCTCCGCCGCGGAGCAGCTCGCCAACCGGCACTCGGCATCGGGCGCCTGACCGCCACCGTCCGCTCGTGCAACTGCCGACGACCCGCGGCCGACGGCCGGCACCCGCTCGTGCGTGGACGGACGGGTTGGAGCACTCGGCAAGCCTCGGTTGGCCGACCCGATCCATCTTCAACCGAAGGATGAAATATGTTTCACATGGTACATTGGTATCATCAGGAAGCGGAACCCGGGCCCTCCGGCGGTCCCGCGTCACCTGCCTCCCTCACCCCTGCCCGCCGCTTTGGCGTGGCCTCGCATCCTTCTCTTGGAGAACCCCATGAAGATCACCCCTTCCGCCGTCACGCTCATCACCGCCGCCTGCTTCCTCCCCGGGGGCGTCGCGGCCGCCAACCTGCTCACGGTCAACCCCGGCTTCGAGGCGGCCGGGACGCAGTTCAACCAGGGAACCCAGAATCAGCCCACCAGCACCTACCCCGGCTGGACCTACACGCTCTTCACCGGCGGCTCGTTCACGGGCGTCGGGAACGATCAGCCGGCTTCGGAAGGCGATCAGTTCGCGTATGTCTACAACAACATGATCCTCTTCACGGAGTCCGGCTCGCGTGGGCCCGCCGTCGCGGGCACCGAGTACGACCTCCTGTTCGACGGCCGCAACGACGGCGGCAACGACGAGGGCTTCTCCGCCCGCCTGGCCTTCTTCGACGCCGCTGGGAACGACCTCGGCGACGGCGGCTCGGACGCGGTTTACGCGGCCGGGGTGGTCGGCAACGCCGGCGACCCGTTCGCCCTCGGCCTGGGCAACAGCGGCGTCGCGCCGGTCGGCACCACCAGCCTCGGCGTCTCCTTCTTCGTGGGCAACAACGGCGGGGCCGTCATCGACAACGTCTCGGTGACCGCCGTGCCCGAGCCCGCGACGCTCGGCGTGGCCGCCCTTCTCGGCGGCGGGCTGCTGTTGCGGCGTCGCCGCGTCGGCTGATCGAGAATCCTCCGTGACGCGTGCCTCACCGGCACGGTCACGTTTCAAAGGATCGGTCGAGGGCTTACCTGCGCGCGAGCCTCGCCCCGTTCCGTCTGGACCCCACGCCGCTTCGCCGCCGGCGTTGCCACGGGGCCTGGCGGGAAGCCGCATCGCACGTAGAAGAGGGGCGGCCCCTCTGATCCGTGACGTGCCGGAGGCCTCTGGCATGTCCTCCCACGCGGAAGCGTTCGACGCCGTTGGCGGTGGAACCGTCGCCAGGCCCGGAGCGTCCGCGGCGTGCGAGACAGCGGCGAGCCGCGGGCGACAGGCCCGCCTCTTTCGAGATCCTTCGATGGCCGGAGCCGCTGCGTGCACGCAAGCCCTCGCCGTTCGTCAAGCCGTCGCTGCGAACCAGCGTCGGCGAGCATGGACAATGCGTTGAAAGCGGGCGCAAGCGGCAGGCACAGAAGATCAGCGATTGACTCGATGCGTCTTCAGGCGGAACTCTCCCGCCGTCGAGGCGAGACGGCCAGCATCATGACCTCCGTCCCTCCGCGCCCTCCGTGACCCGGCGAGACGATTGCCCGGACGTGCCGACGATGCGCGGGAGATCGAAGCCCCGCCGCTGCGCCGCCTGCGCCTCCGGCTTCAACTTCATCAACGGGCGGTCGAAAAGCCCTTGGCGTACCACAATCCCCCAAGAAAACACCGGGCCTGGCGCCTTGATGGTTTCGATTGCCCGCGTGCGACCGATCCGGCCGCACATCCCTGCCGCCATGGAGACGAGCCGGCTCCCTCACGGCTTCTCGATCCGCCATTGGATGCGGTGCTCGTTGACGTAGGTGAGGTAGTCCGCGTCGTCCTCCAGGTCATCGTAAACCTGCGGGAGCGACTCGTTCTGCTCGCTTCCGACGTGGCCATCGAGGTAGGAGAGGTTGGCGGCGGTCTGGCCGCCGTGGCGGAGGCTGATCTGGTTGGGGTTCTGCCCGTGCAGGTACACGCCGTCGAACTGCGCGACCGTTCCGCTGGGATCACGCAGCTCGAGAACGTTGTGGAGCTTCAGCCCCCACCGACCCGGTCCATCGGATTGATTCAGCGCCACGAACGGGTACCGCTCCGCCCGGAAGTTCGACCACGCGGAGTTGGTCCCGTACCAGCTCGACACCTTGCGATCGACGTTGTCGTCGTAGGAGACCCATGCGCCCAGTCCGGCCTGCGTCTGCTTGTCCGGCCCGATCGGGTACGTGCTGAAGGCGGCGGAGTCCTGCAGGATCCCATCGGGGCAGAAGAAGAGGTTGCTCGCGGGGGACGGCTCGGTCAGGCTCGGGTGTTCCACGGGTCCGGTGACGTAGCCGCCTCGGATCAGGATCGTCTGTAGGGATGCCTGGTAGCCGAGTCCGGCGGAGTAGGTGACCTGAGAGGGGGGGATCAGGCCGCCCTCGTCGGTGGAGTAGCTGGCGACGGCGATCCCGGTCTGTCGGAGATTGGAGGCGCAGGCAATGCCGCGAGCGGCCGCCCGCGCTGCGCCGAGCGCCGGCAGCAGGATCCCGATCAGCAGCGCGATGATCGAGATCACGACCAGGAGTTCGATGAGGGTAAAAGCGGGCGCCGAGCGGCGGGTGGTGGTGGATGACATGAGATTCTCCGGGAGGCGGGAGAGAGCAGGAATGGACGCGGCTCGGGCAGAACCCGGCTGAAGGCCCACAACGACCTTCCGGCCGGCGCGGGGGGCGACGCGGTTCAGCGGCGACGCGTGGTCAGCAAGAGCCCTCCGAGGCCCAGGAGGGCCAGCGAGGCCGGCTCGGGCACGGCCGTGATGTCGACCGAGAAGTTGTCCAGCTCGATCTGGTTGTAGTCGCTGGTGCCCACGTTGCTGAAGCCGATGGCGAGCGAGCCGGCGCCGCCGGAGACGGCGGCGAAGACGCTCTCGACGCCCTCCTGCGTGAAGTCCTGCGTAGCGAAGGCGGTGGTGTTACCCGCGATGAAAAAGCTCACGCGGAGCGGCGTGTCGTCGAGGTTCGCCGGGTCGTTGCTGGAGGGACCGAGGAGGTCGAACTCGAACTCGATGGTGTCGCCCTCACCGATCACGATGGGCGAACCGCTGTTGTCGGAATTGAAAAAGATGCTCGTGGCGTGATCGGTTTCGAGGTACAGCACGTTGGTGCCGTTGCCCGAGTTGGTGTCCAGGGCGCTGCCCGAGTAGTGGCCGCTGCCCGAGTACCCGAAGGGGATCGCGTCGCCTTCGAAGTCCTCCGTGTACACGATCTCGGCGCCGGCCGAGGACGCGACGAAGCAGGGGGCCGCAGCGGAGGCGGCGAAGACAAGCAGGCTGGTGCGGTGGATGAGCATCGGGGGTCTCCAAGAGAAGAGGGATGGGAAGCCGGAGTCGGCGGGTCGGTCCGCGGGCCGGAAGCGGCCATGCGGTCGATCTCAAATTGTATCATACGACGCTTTGGTAGCATAGCAAGCCGCGGACGGATCGATGCGCCGCGGAATCTGTTCCACGACGTTCCGCCTCCACGCTTGGCTGGGCGACCGTTGCTCGCCGGTCTCGACGGTGGTTGGTTCGCGCGGCATGCATCCTCTTGGGGTGGAGGCGGTCCGAGCCGTTGGGATTGCCGCACCCGGGCGGGCGTGGGATCCGGTCTGAGGCAAGTGTGTTGAGCGCTGAACGTCGGGGGGGTTGAAGAGGGGGTCCAGCGTTCGGGGTCCAGATCCTGGAGAAAGACCGGATTCAGGCAGGCCCGCGCGAACACGTGCTTGGCGCAGGCGGCGTCTCTGCTCGGTCAGAAGAAGTCGCATGCGCAAGCTCCTCTCGAGCGAGCCACGGTCCTCCGGCTCCAACCGCTGCTTCCCTAGGACCTAGACCCTAGACGCTAGACCCTTGCCTGGACGACCCCCCAGTCGTCCGCCCAAACACAAGCATCTGCGCCCCGGCTGCTCCGCGAAAAAACCCGCGGACTGGTGAGCGACGGGCTCAGCCCCCGGGCAACAACCGCAGCTCCCAGAAAAGCGAGAGCCGATGCCGCCCCTCTGGCCGGGGTCACCCCGGCTCCGCCGCCCGCTCGAGCAGAAACCAGAGGCTGCCGAGGCCGGCCGTGTCGAGTTCGGTCACAGCGGCACCCGCGGGGCGGCCGGTGCCGTCCAGCGGGGTCATCCGCCAGCCGCCGCCGGGCAGGCCCAGCCGGACCGCGACCGGCTCGGCCCGCATTGGGCCCTCGCCGAGGGTCGACAGCGTGTCCTCGTCGTCGTGGAAACGCCAGCCCTCGCCGTGGACGCGGGCGACCTGGGTCAGCAGGAGGCGCTGCGCGTTCTCGATCGGCTCGCCGTCGAGCGACACGAGCGTGACGTACGCGAGGTCGCCGGCGAGGCCGCCGGCCCGTGTGACCTCGATCGCCACGCCGCCCAGGTCGAAGCGGCGCCCGCCGGTGTGGCCCATCGCCATCTTCAGCTGCGGGGCGTCGACGGTGAGCACGCCGGGGCCGGTGTGGTCGAGCGTCAGCTGGCCGGAGTCGCTGACCGTGACTGCGTCCCGGTCGTCGGTGAGCGGCGTGCCGTCGAGCGTGGTGGGTCCGGCGCCCGGCAGCACCTCCAGCTGGGTCCGCTGGCGGAAGCCCGCGTCGGCGGGCACGCCCGCGGCGTCCCAGATCGGCCGCAGCGCGGTGAGCGAGAGGTCGGCGGCGAGCAGCGTCTCCTCGTGGACGCTCAGCGTGAGCGGGTGGCCGGCGGGCTCCACCAGGCCGAGCCGGAAGAGCATCGCCGAGGTCGGCATGAACGCGATCTGCGCCGGGTTGCCGGCGGTGGGGTACGGCGAGGGGACGCTCTGGGGGTCGTAGGTCTCGCCGTAGTTCAGCCACGCGTACTCGCCGAGCACGTCCTGGCCCTGGTAGCTGGCGTAGAGCGAGAAGACCGGGTAGCTCTCGGGGTTGTGGTCCTGCGGCGGGTTCAGGTCGAACTCGGTGAGGGCGTAGGGCGTGTCCTTCACCTGCCAGCGAGGGATGAAGAACTCGTCGCTGCGGGGCGAGCCGACCAGGGAGCGATGCGCCACCCGCCAGCTCCGTTCGCCGCCGATCTCGCCGCCCTCCTGCGGGTGGGCGGGGTAGCTGTGGCCGTGGATGAGGTCGCTGTTCCGCACCTCGCGGACCAGCCCCGGGCCGCCGCCCCAGCCCGCCTGGGTGTCGAGGATCATCGCCTGCACTCCGAGGTCACCGCGGAGGAAGGTGGACATCTCGCGGGTGTAGGCGAGCTCGAGGCCGGTGCAGAAGCTCCGCCAGTCGGCCATGGCCCGGGTGCTCCCGCCGACGCCCGGGATCGGGACGGTGCCGTCCTCGACCCGCTCGCCCTCGCCCAGGCCCGGCAGCCCGCCCTCGCGCAGCGAGAGGTCGGCGATCTCGCGGACGCCGGTGCGGTTGCCCGCGTCGAAGGTCAGCCGCAGCGGGACGCCGGGGGAGGCGTTGCGGACGGTCCAGCCGAAGACCGCCTCCCGCCACTGTTCCGACGCCGGCAGCTCCGCCACCAGCGAGCCGTCCGCCCAGGGCGCGGCGGCCTGCATGATCCGCACGCCCATCGGTGCGTCTCCGCGGTGGCGGAGACGCAGCACCACCTGCTGCCCGTCCGCGGCGTCGACGTCGCCGCTGTGGAGCTGGTGGCTCCAGGCGGCGTCGCCCTCCTCGCGGACGCTCCAGCGGAGGCTCCGGTCGTCGCGGCGGCCGTCGACCTCGGCGTCGGCCGCGGCGTCGCCGGAGTCGGCGCGCTGGAGCGATTCGACGCCGTCGCCGAGCAGCTCCCGGCCCGCCTCGGCGAGGTCGCCGTCCCAGGCTTCCCGCAGGCCCGCGGTGCCGCCGTGCTTGGCGTCGAGCCAGGCGTTCCAACGCTCCTGCAGCCAGTCGCGGTCCGCGGCGGGCAGCGTCCGAAGCTCCAGCCAGAGGCCGTCCCGCAGCAGGCTGTTCTCGTTGTTGATCTCGACGATCGCCACCGCCGGGTCCTCCGCGAGGCTCCGGCCGCCGCGGTGCGGGTTGGGCGCGGAGAGCACCTGCCGGGCGTAACGCTTCTGCTCCTCGATCAGCCGGGGCAGGACCTTGTCGACGCCCTTGCCCATCCAGCTGCTCCAGCCCTCGGGGAAGCCCGCGTAGTGCCGGGCGACGTGGAGGTTCACGTCGCTGTAGATCCCGGCCTCGGCGAGCTCGGCCACCAGGCGGTGCAGCTCGTCGAGCTTCTCGGGCCGCACGTCCACGCCCGCGGCGTCCATGATCCCGCGGGGCGGCTCGAAGTCGGACATGTGCAGGCGGATGAAGTTGACGCCCAGCTCGCGGAGGCGGACCGCCACCGGGCGGGCCAGCTCCGCCGGCGGCATCGTGTGCCAGTCGCTGATGTTGGTGCCGAAGAGCTTCACCACGCGGCCGTCGTCGTCGACCAGCTCGCCGTCGGCCCGCGCCCGGAGGCGGCCCGAGGCCCCCGCGGGCTCGGGCGAGAGGAAGGACAGGTCGAGGGGCGACCCGGCGGTCTCGGCCGAACCCAGCGTCGGAATGTGGACTGGGAACCAGTCGTCCCGGATCCGGCTGTGGCCCGGGGCGGCCTCCCCGGCGGGCAGCAGGCGGACGCGGTCCACGACGGCCTGCGCGTTCTCGCCGACGAACAGCTGCACGCCCGCCGCCACCGCGCCCGCGGGCGCGGTGCCCGTGACGGACAGATCGCGTTGGAAGGCGGTGCCGTCCTCCCCGCGGGTGCCCTTGAGGAAGGCTCCCTCCGCCCCGCCGCTGCCCAGGTCCGCACCGCCCGCGTCGAAGAAGCGGATGGAGGCGCCGAACCCCGCCGTGGCGCCGCCGCCGTTGCGGCCGTCGAGCAGCAGCGTGTACGACTCCCCGGCCCGCACGCGGGCCCGGTGGTTGGAGTCGGTGTAGAGCACCAGGTTGCTGGAGAGGTAGGCGAACTTGTCCCCCTCGCTCGCCGGCTGGTCGTCGGCGACGCCCACGTACGAGCTGGCGTCGTTGAAGAGCACGAAGCTCCAGCCGGCGCAGGCGGCCGCGGGCTGGTTGTCGGGGGTGTCGTGGTAGACGGCGTCCCCCCGCTCGAAGCCGGGGTTGGTCGGCAGCAGGTTCTGCTGGGCCGAGGCGGCGGAGGCGGCGGCGAGCAGGACGAGCGGGAGCGGGGCGGCGTGTCGGAGCAAGAGCAGGTCCTGTGGGAGAGGTCGTCCCGCGAGCGGGACGAGGACGGGGAGTCGAGATCAGGTGTTCGCGGAGCCGCTCGCGGCGGGCGGGGGCGGCACGACCGAGGCGCCCGGCACCAGGCGGCAGGGCACCCGCAGGTTCTCCGGGAGCTTCGCGCCCTCGGCGGCCGAGCGGCTGAGCGTCGCGAGGTGCAGGCCCATCGCCCGCAGCGGCAGGTGGATGGTGTCCGCCTCCACACCCAGCCACTCCGCCACGCGCGGGTGCTGGTCGAAGGTCACCACCGACAGGTCCCGGGGCACGCGCAGGCCCCGCGCCGCGAGCACGCGGCCGAGCAGCATCGCCGCGATGTAGTCGCCGCACACCACCGCCGTCGGTCCCGAGCCGTCGAGGAAGCGGCCGATCCGCGCGGCCTCCCGCTCGGGAGCCCCGGGGTTCACGTTCAGGTCGGCCGTGCGGAGCCGGCAGCGCGTGGCGTCGGCGAGCGGCAGGCCGGCGGACTCGCAGCGGTCCTCGAAGGCGTTGGCCCGCTGCTCGATCCACCGCCCGCCGCCGCCCACCATCACCAGCCCGATGCGGCGGTGCCCCGCGTCGAGCAGCCGGTCGACCGCGAGGTTCATCCCCTGGGTGTTGTCCTCGATCACCGACACCGGCCACACGTCCATGAAGGCGGTGCCGGCCGCGACCACCGGGATGCCCAGGCGCTCGGCGTCCCGCAGCACGAGCGCGTGGCGCGGCGCGTTGGCGAGGCAGACGAGCACGTCCGGGCGTGACTGCTCCAGCCGGCGGGACATCTGCTCCACGCCGCCCTCGCGGACGCCGAGCAGCTCGATGCGGAGATCGGCGCGGTCGGCCGCGGCGTCGATGCCGTCGAGCACCGAAGGCGTGTACCAGTCCGTCGCCAGGTCCTCGATCTGAAAGATCATCACGGCCACCCGGACGATCGGAGGCGACGCAGGCGCTCCGGCGTCCGCTTCCTCCGCCGGCTTGACGCCGCCGGCCGCGGCCATCGACGAGCGTGGCCCCACGAAAGTCCCCCGCCCGACCTCGCGGCTGATCCAGCCGTCGCCCTGCAGGTCCTCGAGGGCGCGTCGGACCGTGGAGCGGCTGAGCCCGGTGCTGCGCACCAGCGAAGCGTCGGTGAGGAAGGCCGAGCCCGGGTCCGGCCGCTCCCGCTGCAGGTGCAGGATGATGCGGTCCCGGAGAACCTCCGCGGCGCGGCGTGCAGGGAAGGGGCGGGAGAGCAGCGCGGCCTGGATCGTCGTCTCGTCGGGCACGGAGCCTCCGGGTTCGTTTGAAACAAATGCCGCTCGTGACACATTAACCTTCCCGTCCGGCGGCGTGGACCGGATCATCGCACAGACCCCCCTCCCTGCGTCCACCCGCCCCCGCGAGCCCGACCTTCATGACGCTCCCCGCCTGGATCCACACCGACGGCTTCCGTGCCCGCGTCGACGGCCGCGAACGCACGCTCACTCCCGACGGCGGCGACGGCGGCGAAGCAGGCGGGCTCCGGCTGCGGGTGGAGGAGGCCGCCGTTCCGGGCACGGAGGCGACCCGCCGCTTCCGCCTCCTCCTGACCGGCGCGGGCGCGCTTACCCGCGCCGACGATGGCGGCGACGGGCTCACCTACCTCGCCCTCGACGCCAACCCCGCCGCGGCCTGGGAGGTCCGCTTCGGCGACTTCGACGAGCTGACCCACTGCAACCGCCTCGTCGAGCGGCGGGTGGACCCCGCCGACTTCGAGGCGGGCCTGCCCTTCGTCGGCCCCATCGCCGCCTGGTCGTCAGGCGGCCACTCCCGCCTCGTCGCGTACGAGCACGGCAGCCAGGCGTCGGACCCGTTCCTGCGGTTCCGCCCCGACGCCGGCGGCGTCGTCCGGCTCGAGGCCGTCCGCGGGAACTTCGTCGCCGGCCGCGACCTCGCCGACGAGCCCTTCGTCTCGCCCTGGTTCCACGCGCTCGAGGTCGAGGGCGGCGTCGACGAACTCGCCGCCGCCTACCGCGGCTTCCTGCTCGACGGCCAGTCCGAGCACGCCGCGAGCCGGGCCCCCCGCGTCTTTTACAACACGTGGAACCACCAGGAGCGGCTGAAGCACTGGCACGGCAAGCCCTACCTCTCGGAGATGACCGAGCAGCGGATGCTCGCCGAGGTCGACGCCGCCGCGGAGCTCGGCGTCGAGACCTTCGTCATCGACACCGGCTGGTACGAGAAGACCGGTGACTGGGAGGTCAGCCGAGAGCGCTTCCCCCGCGGCATGGACCCGATCCGCCGCGCACTCGAGGCCCACGGCATGGAGCTGGGCCTGTGGTTCAACCCGGTGATCGCCGGCCGGACCAGCCGGATGTTCACCGAGCACCAGCACCTCGCGATGACCAAGGGGGGCGTGCTGCCCGAGCCGCACGCCGTTTGGGAGACCGAGCCCGCCCACGGCATGTGCCTGTGCAGCGACTACGCGGACCTCTTCGCCGACGAGCTGATCCGGCTGCACGCCCAGACCGGCGTGACCTACTTCAAGTGGGACGCCATCGGCCAGTACGGCTGCGACAGCCCCGACCACGGCCACGGCTCGGCCGCCGACACCCCCGCCCAGCGGCGGGACGCGTACGGCTACCAGCTCCCCCTGCGGATGGCCGCCGTGGTCGACCGGCTGGCGGCGGCCTGCCCCGAGGCCGTCGTCGACTTCGACGTCACCGAGGGCGGCCGCGCCTTCGGCCTGGGCTTCCTGGCCGCCGGCAAGTACTTCCTCCTCAACAACGGCCCGTACTACTTCAGCCACGACATCGAGACCCCGGTGGCCCGCGGCGGCGGCCGCAACAACAACCTTTACTTCCAGCCCGGCCTCGCCCGCAGCCGGCTCTGCCGCACCGCCACCGAGCTGGACCGCTGGATCCCCAGCGTGCTCACGCTCGTGCACTACCTGCCCGACGACACCGACTTGAACCGCCACCGCGAGCACGCCTGGTCGGGCGCCGACTACGCCGCCGAGCAGGTGCAGCTCGACGCCGTCGCCAGCCTGATCCTCGGCCACGGCGGCGTCTGGGGCGACCTGCTCGCGGTGAGCCCCGAGGGCCGGGCCCGCTTCCGCGGCTGGCTCGACCTGTGGAAGGCCGTCCGCGACGACGCGACCGCCGCGGCCCCGATCCGCTCGGGCTTCGTCGGCGCCACCCCCGAGGTCCACGAGAAGATCCACCCGCGGACCGGCCGCGGGATCGTGTGCCTCTTCTCCCCGTCCGCGGGCGGGTTCGAATACGCCACGCGGAACGCCGTGTCCGCGGAGCACGCCGCCGCGGGCGGCGTCGAGGTCCGGGGAGGCTCCGAGGGCCGGGCCGTGCTCCACTGGACCTGCCTACGACCCGGCGCCGCGTTCGTCTGCTTCGGTGCGTCACCGCCGACGGTCAGCGGACCCGCTTCCAGTCCTCGAGGTTGATCACGCCCGGGTCGGTAAAGATCCGACGAACCTCCTCGTCCGCCATCCCG
>JAULKR010040552.1:0-12030 GCA_032356305.1 Prasiola linearis | reverse complement strand
CCTACCGACCGCGATATTGTCAGCCATTTCTACTCCATCGAGAACCTTGCCCTCAACAGCAAGATCGACGAAGCGGAACTCGGCCACAAGGTGCCTTTCGAAGACATCCTCGATGGTGAACTCGTAATCGCGAAAGCATACGAGCCGCTCACTGCCGGTATCGTGAAACAACTTCTCGCGCTTGGTAACAAGAAGCTGGAGGTCATCGACGGACGTGAAGACGAAATCCTTCTCAAGTCCCTCCGCAAGGATCCTGCGAAAGATGAAGAGTCAGCCCTCAAAGACATCTACCGCAAACTCCGTCCCGGCGATCCTCCGACCTTGGTAGCGTCGCCCAAGCTCATCGAACGCGAACTCGGATGGAAGCGAAAGCACTCCTCAATCGACGAGATTGTCTCAAGCGCGTGGGATTGGAAAAAGCGGCGCCCGCATGGCTATGGCAGCGACGTGACTTAGACCTGGCGTCGCGACCTTTTAGATAGCCACTTAAAGCTGGCGAAGTAGCCAAGGAACTTCCAGTCCTCGGAATTCATCAGGCGCGTCAGGTTGATGCCAATCAAATAGAGAGCCAAAAATAGCGCTGCGTTCTGAAAGAGCGAGAACTCTGGCAGCGTGCCCAGCTTTGCTCCCAAAATAGGGATTCCGGCCAAGAGCGCGACTCCGCCGATTTTCAGACACGTTAACAAGGGAAAGAGGCTCCGATATGGCAGAGAGAGCGCTCTCGAATTGTAAAAGAGATAGATAAGAATCGTAAAGAAGTACGAGACCGCGGTGCCGATAGGCGGTCCGGCAAAGCCGTAGAAGTATGTGAGCGGCACGCTCAAAACGACGTTGGAGATCAGCGTGAAGACCGCGGCTCGCGCCAAAAAATTTGATTTCCCCGTGGCCACCAAAATACTGCCATACGCCGTCACTCGGCCGAGGGTCATCAGCGCGTAGCACCGGAGCACGAGGGAGGCGCTTGAGTAGTCCTCCGGATAGAGGTAGGCCACGATTTCCTCCGCGCACAGCGCAACAAACGCCGACAGCCCGATGGTGATCAGCGCAGATTTTTTGGTTTGCCCTCGCCACATCTCTGCGATTTGCCGCGTCTTTCCCTCTTGGAAGAGACGTGCCATCTTGGGTGGATACGCCACCCCGACCGCGTAGGTCAGCGCCGGTATGAGTGGAATCTGAATGCTTCCTGCGCGGTAATAGGCCAAAGCTGCCGCGCTGGCGAAAAAGACCGTGATGAGAATTTGATCGACATAGCGATTGAGATTGGCACTCATCTCGGTCACGCCTAGAGGGAGCGAGTAGCGAAACATCTCAGCGCGCGTGACCGGTGTCTCCTGGTTGGACTCGCCGGGGTACACCCGTCTGAGCACCCACCCAGGCACGGTGAGATAGGTCAGCCCCAACGCGTTGAGCGCCACGATTGAATAGCGTAGGTCGGACCAGATGTAAGCGGGCAGCGCAATGGCGACCAGAGGCGCAAAGGTCAGCAGAATCGAAAACAGGGTCGCAGCCAGCGATCTTTTTTCGATTACCAAAAGGTTCGGGAGCACTTTCATCGGAAGGTCGCCGATGGGAAAAAATCCCAAGAGCCCTAAGTACAACCATCTCGAGTTCCAGTCCCATATAAAGGCCGCCGCGCCCACAGCGAGCAGCACCACAGACAGGCTCACCGCAATCCGTCTCAGCAGCCCAATCGCAGTCACGCACACGGCACGCCTCGCCCCAGGCTCTCGGCCCGGAACAAAAAACGAGAGCGCGTTGGGCACTCCCGTGGTGGCAATCGCTGAGATAAGACCGTAGTAGACGATGATTTCGCCAATTTGGCCGACAATGGTCGCGCTAAAGAGATAGGTCAGCAGGACGCCAATGAACACCGACGCGATCTCCGACACGCCCCTTCCCCAAAAGAGGGTTCCGGCGTCGTAGGCCTCCTCGGTGATTGCGTCGGAGTTTTTCTCTGGCGGCTGCATGCTTTGAGTTGGCAATGACTCGACTGTCGACATCGCTTCCTATCGAGAGACTTAGATACCCGCCAAGTCTTAGAGAAGCCACACCCAAATTTCGCGCCCCACTAAAAAGGCGCCGTAAATCATCAGCCCCACGCCAATGACTCGGGTGATCCAGACGATTTTCTCGCCGAGGAAATTCTTGCTGCGGTCGGTCACCCAGGCCACGAAGCTAAACCAGCACGCCGAGCCAAAGCCGATTCCGATAGCCGCAACCGTGCCCTCGGTCTGGGTGGATTCGGCAAAGTGAGTCCCTACAATAAAGACCCAGGTGATTAGCGTCCCTGGATTGAGAAAAATCAACGCAAACCCAAGACCAAAGCCATTCCAAAAATAGGGCGCGTCGCCTTTGACCTTGGCTTTCACCTGAGCATCTGCTGGTTTTGCGCGCGCGGTGATGAAGCCGTAGGCAAGAAGTAAAACGCCGCTGATAACAAAGAGAAAGGGTTTGATAGCTGGCCGACTGTTGAGATAGGGGCCGATGCCGACAATGCCGAGGAGGGCGTAAACCATGTCGCCGATGGCGCCGCCCATGCCGACGACTAGCGCGCGCCTTAAGTGGTGGCGATAGGACGCGTCAATCACCGCGACGTTCACCGGACCAATGGGAATTCCGGTAAGAATTCCGAGACCCGCGCCGATTAAGAAATAGATTAACAACTCATACCTACCTTATCGGCGTGTTATAAACCATTATGCACGTCACCTGGGTGGGTCACGCAAGCGCAAGGGTCCAAATGCAGGGTGATTCTGTATTAATCGACCCCTTGGGACGCAAACGCTGTAGGAATCTGTCCGGGTATCAGGCGGTGCTGATTACTCACGCCCACGTGGACCATCTCAATCGCTGGACTCTAAAGAGCCTCGACAAGTCCGCAACTTTGGTGGTGCCCCAAGGCGCCTTGGGCATTGTAGACGATTTAGGCTTTGCGAAGGTTCGAGAAGTTGAACCTGGCGATCAGATTGCAGTGGGGGCGATGGAAATCACCGTGGTTCCCACCAAGCATGACGCGGGCCGATGGCGCCGAGGCGACTTGCCTCTGTGCTGCGGATACATCATCTCAAAAGCGGGCCTCGTGGTCTATCATGCAGGTGATATCGACATGTCGACCTACGAAGTCTTTGAGGACATTGGCCGCGACCACGCCATCGACACCTGCCTCTTACCCATCGGCGGCATGCTTCCGGTTTGGTACTACCGGATGCGGCAAGGCGCTCTCGACCGCGGCGTGCATATCGATCCGGATAGCGCACTAAACATCGCGTCAATCTTAGGTGCCAAAACGCTTCTGCCTATTCACTGGGGCACAGTCAATCTAAGACTCGGTCCGCTGCGAGGCCCTGCGACCCGCTTGCGCCGGGTTGCCGACGAGCAGCACAAAAGGGATCTCATCAAAATTATCGGCCACGGTGAAGCTCTCAAGCTCCATGCGCCGCTGGCGCAATCCGCCGCTTCAGAAACCTAGATGGTATTTAAGCACGCCGGTGAAACCGACTAGCGCAATGGCCAGGCCGATGACGCAGCCGAAACGCTCATCGTGAAACTCTGGCCCCTTGGACCAAAGGCGCATAAGGATAGCGCCGTCGCGGTAGGCCCAGAAAATACCAAAGAACACGACGGCCGCGCTCATGGCCCAGCCTAGAACTTCGGCAGAAACAATTGAGTGGTGGACAGTCATGCAGGCACCGGGTCAACAAGCATGCGCTTGGTGTCGTGAATTAAAATGAGTAGGGTCAGGCCAAAACATAGCCAGGCATAGAAGAAAGGTGAAAAGCCGCTTAAGCCAAATCCAACCAAGTAAACCAAGTAGCCCACCAGTCGCTCCATGGCAAAGGATCGGTAGTTGGTCGCGCGCCCTGCCCTCTTGGCGTAGAGCACTCGAAACAGAGAATTAACGCCGCCGAGCACGAGGATTCCAACAATAGGAGCCCAAGGCAACATGCCTCTTATCATCAAAAGCACCATGAAAAATCCG
The DNA here is from genome assembly GCA_032356305.1 of Prasiola linearis. NCBI lineage: Eukaryota > Viridiplantae > Chlorophyta > Trebouxiophyceae > Prasiolales > Prasiolaceae > Prasiola > Prasiola linearis. The sequence goes on along the minus strand of JAULKR010040552.1, from coordinate 8,051 downwards.
TAGCAAATCGCATCGGTGGTGGCATCGAAGAGTTCGCCAAATCCGGAGGCGCAGTTGAACTTTCTTGCAAGGGTCCCATCAAACACATCACCAAACGCGCAGAGCAACACCATCACACCCGCCATCTGAATGTCGCCATCCCACAAATAGATGGCAAAGGGAGCAAGAGTTAGGTAGCGCGAAGCGGTCAGCGCATTGGCTGGGTTGATCAGTGATGGCGCCATCTAGCGTCTAGCCCTTCTCGTCGTTTTGAAAAGTAAGACTCGCGGGGTCCACGTTGCGGTAGCGCTTCCACGCGAAGACAACGCGCTGGAGCAGCGACACGTGACTCATGATCAGCACCGCCCAGACGCCAAAGAGAAGCGCGCGCTGGTCGCCGGTTGCCGCGGTCCAAAAAAGACTCCCTCCGAGATAAATAATGAATTCGGCGGAGCCAAAGACGCCAACGATATCGATGGGGTGTCCGATCTTGCCCTCTTTGCGAAACACGTCTTGTTGGGATTCGGCGTACACCGAAAGCTTGATGATGACGTTGCTCAGCGCTCCAGTGACGCCGAAGCCTAGAACCACCAGAACGTGGGGATAGGCGCCAGCAAGATGAAGGCAAGCCCCCGCGTAAATCACGCCGAGCACCCAGCGGTCCGTCGTATCGTCCATCACCGCGCCAAAAGTCGAGCGTTGTGATTTATGACGCGCGACGTAGCCATCGATGTTGTCGATCAATCCGCGTAGCAGGAGCAGCGAAAGCCCGAACCACCACCGGCCGTGCAGCAGAGAGAAAGCGCAGAGGAGCCCGACCCCGCCGCCGATTAAAGTCCACTGATTGGCGTGCACCGGCAACTTCGCAATCCTCGAGACCAGAGGATCGAGAGCTCGGTCCAAATCTTTGCGTAAGGCGAATAGGTTCATGGATGCTGATATTTCGATCTACAAGCTCGCGAAATTTCGATCACACGATGGTTGCACGCACAGATTTAAGCGCATTGTCCAACGCACTAATCATCGTGTCGATCTCCGATGCGCCGATCGAGAGAGGCGGCTGAAGCCTTAGAAAATTGCCGTGAAGACCTGAAATGGTCAGCAAGATACCGCTTTTCTGCATGTGCTCCGCAACTTTGGCGACGACCTCGCCAGGAAGCACGGCCCTGGTGCCGCGATCCGAAACCAGTTCCACGCCGCCGAGCAAGCCCTTAAAGCGCACGTCGCCAATCCACGGGTCGCCGAGCTCCCATAGTGCTTGGCTCATGTACTCGCCCATTTTCGTGGCGTTAATCATCATGCCCTCAGACTCAATGGCATCGATGAGCGCGCATCCGGCGGCGGCGGACACGGCGTTTCCTGCCGACGTCGGAGTGGTTCCCGCGTAAAAAGGATTAGAGACCGCATCGGTTGCGAGCACTGCCGCAAGTGAGCCCACGGCCCCGGAGAGACCTTTACCAGCGCTGATGATGTCTGGTTCAAGCCCGTAGTGCTCCGCGGCGAACATCGTTCCTGTACGGCCCACGCCGGTTTGCACCTCGTCGAGGATTAGCAGCACGCCCCTTTTAAGGCGCATGGCGTCTAGGCGGTCCCACCATTTTTGCGGCGGGATCAGACCACCGACAGCCTGCATCGGCTCGGCGATCAGCGCCGCGGTGTCGGGCTTTTGATCCATCAGGGCTTCAGTTTGATCGAGGCACTGAGTTTCACAGCTGTTTTGGTGCGGACATCGATAGCAGTACGCGTTGGGGGTGAAATAGGTGTGCTCGCCTACGGGGATCCCAGCGGTCTTGCGATACTTTTCCGACGAGCATGCGGGCAGAACGCCGAGGGACAGTCCGTGGTAGCCGTTTTCGAGGGCAGCAACACTTTTTCGGCCCGTGGCTTGCCGCGCCATCTTGAAAGCGAACTCGTTGGCCTCGGATCCGCCGGTAGCCATAAAAACCTTGCTCATCCCCGGAGGCGCTCGCTCTACGAGTTTTTTCGCAAGCTCGATGGCGGGCGGAGTCGCGTGTTTGCCAGAGACCTGAGTGATTTTTTGCAGTTGCGCGGTGGCGGCGGCGACCACCTTGGGGTGGCAGTGCCCTGCCTGGTTGACGAAGTACCCCGAGGTGAAATCAATGTATTCGTTTCCATCCTCGTCACGAACTCTTACGTCCTTGCCATTAACAAGGACGATGGGCTCCCCGGACCAGGGACGCATCACGCACGCGTCGTCTTGCTCTTTAAGTGTGGCGACGGGAGTTTCACCCTGCGTCTCACCCAGGGGAGACTCGGCTGCCTGAGCCGCAGACGATAATGCGGTGGTGGACTCCATGGGTAGAGACTATCCCCAAGGTTCTGATCTCACAAATATCTTTGGCGCGCGCTTTGAATCCCTCAGATGAATAAAACTCAAGCCGCATCGCCGCTGAAGCGCGTGGTTTTAGGATTCCAATATCGAAGCGCCTCGCTTAAACCTGGATGCGCTTCGGACGTCTCGCCTAGATCATAGACTCGGTAGCGCGCGAGCTTGGCACCGGAATTGGGGCCCGCATCGTAAGTCCCCGAGGGGATTCCGCGCACTGAGACCATGGAGTCCGGTCCCGGCAGACTGTGAGAGAGGTCGCGATGCTCATGCCCGTGCAAAATAAGCTCGCATCCTCGCCGCGCCACCACCTCGGCAAAAGCCTTTCGATCTCTCAGTCCTCGAACACGACTCTCAGAGGGTTTCCCCGCCGGCGAATGGTGAATTGCTACGACGCGAAAACAGTTTTTCAGTCGCTCGTCGGCCAAAAGCGCGTCCAGACGACCGAGCTGCTTGCTTCCAAGCTTGCCGTACGCGGTGAACCACGGCGTCTTCAGACTTGTTGAAAGCCCAACAATGGCCACGCCTTGGCGCACGCGAACCATCGGCCACGGTTCGCCATCCTCCCAGTCAAATTCAGGGTCGCCTTTGGAATAACTACCAAAATGCCGCGCAAAATGCTCCGCGCCCTCTTCGATGTAAGTGTCGTGGTTGCCAGGAATGACGGTGATGTTGTCTGGTCCTAGCTTGAGCCTGTCAAAGAGTCGCTTGGCGAAACGAAATTCTTCATCAAGCGCCAAATTGGTCACGTCACCGGTAATCAAGATATGGTCCACGTCGCTCTGGTTGAGATCGTCGATCATGCTTTCAAAAATTTCAGTTCGGTAATGGCGCCCGCGATTGGTGAGCAGGTTGAGTCCACCGATCCAGCGCTTATTAGCAAAATCCAGCCAGGTCGAGCCACGCAGGCTCAAAAGGTGAAGGTCTGATGCGTGGGCTAACTTCATGCCGCTTTATTAGCACGATGGAACCAAGTCACGAGGCCCTCAGAAAACGCCCCGAGACAATTTGACTCGTGCGCCCAGCGCGGCCCCATAAAAGGCTGCAAATGAGCGGGCAATCCCGCCCAGCCTCGTCGCTTGCCTGGTACATTTCCGCCCCTCATGAGCGACTTTTTAGCAAAACAACCCAGGACCCACAGCTGCGGCGCCCTTCGCGAGACCGACGTCGGCTCAAAGGTCGTGCTCAGCGGCTGGATTCAAAACCGCCGCGATCACGGTGGGTGCGTGTTCATCGACTTGCGGGATCGCGAGGGCCTGACCCAAATTGTTTTTGATCCAAAGATCGACGAGCAAGCTCACGCGCTTTCAGGAGAACTGCGCAGCGAATTTTGCATCGCCATCGTGGGCGAAGTCATCAAGCGCGGCGCGAACGCCAACGACAAAATGGCGACGGGAGACATCGAAGTCCAAGCCTCTCACCTCGAGATTTTCTCACGCTCGGAAACGCCCCCCTTCGCCATCGAAAACGGCATCGATACCAACGAAGCCCTTCGCCTGCGCTACCGCTACCTCGATCTTCGGCGCCCTGAGCTTCAAGGTAAAATGCGAATGCGGTCCAAGACCACCCAGGCGGTGCGCACCTATCTGGCCAACCACGAGTTCGACGAAGTCGAAACGCCTTTTATGGTCAAATACACGCCCGGCGGTGCTCGAAACTTCATCGTACCCTCGAGACTTAACCCTGGCGAATTTTACGCGCTGGCCGAGTCTCCACAAATCTACAAGCAGCTGCTCATGGTGTCGGGATTCGAGCGATACTACCAAATCGTTCGCTGCTTCCGCGATGAGGATCTAAGAGGCGACCGCCAGCCGGAATTCACCCAAATCGATATTGAGATGTCTTTTGTCGACGAGCTCGCCGTTCAGACATTGGTCGAAGGGATGCTTAAAAAAATCTGGAAAGATACGGTCAACGTCGAGATCAAAACGCCATTTCTTCGCATGACCCACGCCGAAGCCATGGACAAGTATGGCGTTGACAAACCCGATTTGCGCTGCGACCTCACACTCTGCGACGTGTCCAAGCCCGCCGCGGGCTGCGGCTTCCGCGTCTTCGATGGCGTGGTCTCCAAAGGCGGCATTGTGAAATGCCTTCGCGTTCCCGGAGGCAAGGCCCTCAGCCGGTCCCAGTTGGACGGTCTTACGACATTCGCTAAGCCCTATGGCGTTCAAGGGGTTGCCTTTGCCCGCATCGAAGAGAATGGCGCGTGGAAAGCTCCCTTCGCAAAAAACATGAGCGATGAATCCCGCGAGGCCATGAACGCCATCGCCGAGACGCAGGTGGGCGACGTTCTGCTCTTCGTTGCCGACAAAGCGAAAACCGCAAACACCTGCATGGGCGCCATTCGACTCCATATTGCCGACAAACTCGATCTCATACGCCGCGATGAGTGGCGATTTATGTGGCTCACCGACCCGCCCCTCTTTGAAGAAGCCGAGAATGGGCAGTGGGCTTCAGCGCACCATCCTTTTACCGCGCCCAAAACCGAGCACGAAGACAAGGTCGTCTCCGACTCCGGCTCAGTGCTCGCGCGCGCCTACGACGTGGTGCTAAACGGCGTGGAACTCGGCGGCGGTAGCATCCGAATCCACCGTGCGGATTTGCAAGCAAAGGTCTTCAAGGCACTGGGCATCTCCGACGAGGACGCAGAGAGCAAGTTCAGTTTTCTTCTCGAGGCCTTCAAGTACGGACCGCCCCCCCATGGAGGCGTCGCGCTTGGCCTCGATCGCATGGCCATGCTCTTGGCGGGCGCTGAATCCCTGCGCGAAGTCATCGCCTTTCCAAAGACAGCCCGCGGGCAGTGCCTGATGACCGAAGCCCCGACCCGGGTGGATCAAAAACAACTCGACGAGCTCTACGTGCAAACCTCGGCGAAGGTTCCTCAGCCAGTCGCCGAGTCCTAGAGTCCGCGCTTCCCTTAGGCTGTCCCACCATGAACTCCCATGAAAACCAGAGCTACGACATCGTCATCCTAGGTGGCGGCATCACCGGAGCGGGCATTGCACGGGACGCCGCGCTTCGTGGGCTTCGGGTCGCACTTGTTGAAAAAGGCGACTGGGGTAGCGGCACTTCGTCCAAGTCGTCCAAATTGATTCACGGCGGGCTCCGGTATCTCGAACACGGCGAGATCCCCCTTGTCTTCGAATCGGTGAGTGAACGCTCGGTTCAGATGAAAATGGCCCCCCATCTGGTCCGCCCCTTACCCTTTCTCCTGCCGATCTACCCAAACCATCGCTACGGCATCGAGATGATGAATATTGGGCTTTGGATCTACGATGCTCTAGCGCTATTTCGCTCTCCCAAGCTGCACAAAACCTATCGCGGCAAAAAAGCTCGCGACAAGGAGCCCTTGCTCCTGAGCGAAGAACTTAAAGGGGCCATTTCATACTACGACTGTTTTACTGATGACGCGCGCCTCGTCCTGGAAAACGTCGTCGCTGCTGCAGAGGCGGGAGCCGACTGCCGTAGCTACACGGCAATCACCGGCGTCGAGCGTAACAAAGCAGGCCGCGTCCGCGGAGTGATGGTCAAAGACCAGTTGACCGGCGCCGCCCAGAGGCTTAGCACTCACGCGCTCATCGTCGCCGCGGGCCCGTGGACGGACCGAGCCCTCGCAACGGTCGAGGAGAACAAGCGTCGCAAACTCCTAAAGCCCACTAAAGGCGTGCACATCGTCTTCCCCCATGAGCAATTGCCAATCAAGCAGGCCGTTACAGTTTTGAGCCCGGTAGATGGCCGAGTGATGTTTGCCATTCCATGGCGCGACCGATTGGTTCTCGGCACCACCGATACGTTTTTTGACGGCGACCCCGACGAGGTCCACGCCACAATGGCCGACGTCAAATACCTCTGCGAAAGCGGCAATCATTTTTTCCCCAGCGCAAATCTTAAACCCGAAGACGTCATTTCGACTTGGGCCGGACTAAGGCCACTCATTCACGAGGACGCAGACTCAGCCTCGGACGTTTCTCGAGAGCACCAGGTCAACATCGGCGAAGACGGCGTTCACTGGGTCGCCGGCGGCAAGCTGACGACCTATCGCATCATGGCGGATGAGATCATCGACAAGAGCGTCGTGTGGCTTCGCGACTACTACCCCTCAATTTTCGACGGTCGCCCTCTAGTCAAAGAGCAAACAAAAACCCGGCTCTTGCCGGGTGGGCGCGGACTCTCAAGCCCCGACGAAGCAGGTCTCGAGGCGCTCGCTCAGACTTTGGTGACCGAGCACATCGACGAAGAAATCGCGCGCCACTTGGCCTTCACCTTTGGCTCAAGAGCAAGCATCTTGGCGGAATTCGTCGCGAGACGCCCAATCTTGGGTAAACGCATTGTGGACGATCTTCCCCATATTTGGGCGGAGGTTCTTTATGCGTGTGAGCACGAACACGTCAAAACCGCAGATGACGTCCTATCTCGGCGTATCCCATTGCTGCTGACCGACCGGGACCAGGGCCTCTCGGTGCTGGACGAAGTGATCGCTGTCATGCAGCCCCTACTAGGTTGGGACCCCGAAGAAACTCTCAGTCAATCCGAGCGTTATCGCCAGAGCGTGGAGGAGTCCCGGAGGTTTAGATCGCAGTGAGAAGAGAAAACTCATAGATTCAAGACATTTAGAAAATAGTGAGCAAAAATTTCGATGTTGCTTGCCTTGGTAGGTTGAACTAAACAGGGTTCATGTTTACGAAAACTGCCCTCATGACCCTGTTCGCCGCTGCAACATTGTTGCTTGGGTGCACCGACTCAGTTGACAACTCCTGCCGCGTGACCTCGGATTGCGAGGGACAGAACGTCTGCACCAATAACGTCTGCGTCTCCGACCCGGACTTGAAAGCGGTTATAGCGTTTGACGAAAGCAGCACACTCGATGAGCGCGCCGACAACCTTAGCTACCCAGAGCCTGGAAGCAGCGAGCCGATGGTTCACACCCATCAGCAAAGCGACGCCAACCCGGCTACAAAACTCGGAGCTAAAGAGACGTGCCCTATCGTTTACAAATACGCCCATCTTTTTAGCGAAGAAGTTCTAGTTCAAGAAGAGACTCCTAATCCTATAAGCTACTCCTATTCACTCTCAGACAACCTCCCCCTAGAAGGCAGCGAGATTCAATACCAACTGCGCGAAGAGAGCGAGCAAAGCGAAAACCAAGCGTGGATAAAAGCTCCCGGCGACTTCGAAAACTCGGACAAGCTGCGCTTTGAAGGGACCATCAAACTCCTCGAAGACAAGTTCAAAGCACCGCCCAAGCATGGCGGCCGCTACACCTTTGCGATTCGCGTTGAAGACTCAGACGGGAATCTCAGCGTTGAAGAACGCTGCTTTGAGCTGGCGGTTTTACCTATCCCCTTGCGGGTTGGCGAGATCGAACTTGGCAGCCTGACGCGACGTAATTTTTGGGATGATTCAACCTTAGTTGACGTCCTGAACGGTGAAGCAAGTGAGGAAATGGTCACGCTGACCGTGGAAAATTTTACCCGTCTACCAGCTCCAGTTGCCATAAGCCCACACTTCGGAATCAATCACTGTGCGAAGGGATACGTGCACTCGTCTTACCCCATCGCTACCAACACGAGCTCGAGAGCCAGTTGCATGTACGCATCGCGGTATGAAGACGGCCCCTGCGCTTTGGAGCCGGCTATCGAAAGCGAAGAGGTGCTTTCGATTTTTTGCGAAGACATTGCAGAGACTGAGATGCGCACGGTTCAAATTGAAAATGAGGCCCCCC
>JAULKR010040441.1:0-12033 GCA_032356305.1 Prasiola linearis | reverse complement strand
AAGCCGGCGCTCGGCCGGCGCAGATCGTACCGTTTACGAGTGTGTGCCCGCGCGCACGGGCCTCTCGTTCCGGGTTAGTTCACGATACGAAGCCCGGCCGAACAGGGTCCCGCAGATCGATCTGTCTGGTGGGACTCCGGCGGGCCGATCTTGTCCGCTTCTCCCGACCTCGCCATGCCGCAGTACGAACTCGACTCCGTCACACCGTCCGGCCCATCCGCCGACGGCGCCTCACGCCTGGTCCGCGGGCGCTCGCCCGAGGACGCGGTCCGCCGCACGCTCGCGCTGGACCCCTCCGCCGTCGTCGAGATTGGCGATGCCGAGCTGGGCTCCGGCTGGTGCGAGGTGCGCGTGGACGGGTCTCCGTCTGCGCGGCTCCGCCCGCGCGACCGGATGCAGTTTCGCCGCGACTAGCGCTGCGCCGCCTTTTTTCGAATGACCGAACTCAGTCCGACCGTCTTTCCTCCGTGGGCCGGCATCCTGGTGGTGCTTGTGGTGGAGGGCGCGGCCATCGGCCTGGTTCGATGGGGGCAACTCCGCCGCGGCCTGACGCCGACGGGTGCCCGCAAAGCGCTCCACGTCGCGACGGCCGCCGTGGCGTTGTCGCTGCCGTGGTTGTTCGATGCGCTGTGGCCGGTGATGGTGGTGTGCGGGCTGGGCGTCGCCGCGGGGCTGGCGAGCCGTGCGGTGCCGTCGCTACGACGCGGGCTAGGACCCGCACTGCGGGCGGTCGGGCCGGAGACTGTTGGCGACCTCGCGTTTCCACTCGCCGTCGGCATCCTGTACGCGCTGACGGGTGGGCAGCCGGTGCTCTACGCGATCCCGCTGCTGCTGCTCGGCCTGGCCGATCCGGCGGCAGTGCTCGCCGACGGCGGACGAGCGCCCTCCGATCACGACGCGCCGAGCCGCGAGGGCACGGCCGCGTTCGCGGCGGTGGCGTTTCTGTGCGTCCACGTTCCGCTGCTGGTGTTTACGCCCGTCGGTCGGCCGGAATCGCTCTGGATCGGTGCCATCGTGGCCATCCTGGCGACGATGCTGCGCGCGGTGTCGTGGCGCGGCCTCGACAACCTGTTCGTCCCGCTCGGCGCCTACGCGGTGATCGTACGGCTGCTGACGCTGTCGGCGCCGTTCCTGGCCGGGCATCTCGTCGCGCTCGCGGTTCTGATCGGCACGGCGGCGCTGCTGCGCGGCGCCACGACCGTCGGCGGCGCCGGCGTGTTCGGCGCGGCGCTCGTGGCGTACCTCGTGTGGTCGCTCGGCGGGACGGCGTGGCTGCTGACGCCTGCGCTGTTTTACTTCCTCTACGACCGCGCCTGGCCCGGTGGTGGACTCGCCCGTGCGGGACTGGACACCCTCGATGCGGTCTCGGACCGACGGCCGCACACGGCGCAGAACGTGTTCAGCGTCGCCTCCGTCGGCATGGGCTGGCTGCTGCTGTCGCGCGCGCTCGACGCCGAGTTGCTCGTCCCGTTCGCCATCGCCTGGGCGGCGTACTTCGGGTTCACGGGCGTCGAGCGGATGCGGCTCGCGCGGCCGTCGTGGAGCGCGCTGCAGATGGGGTGGGCGGCGGCGTGGCGCGGGACGCTGTTGTGCGTGGCGCCGCTCGCGCTCGTGTGGGCGCTTAGGGCCGGGCGCGGCGCGTGGGACGGACCGATGTCCCTGCCGGCGTCGCTGGCGCTCGTGGTGGTGCTGTCCCTCGTCGCCGTCGGCGCCTCGGCGTTCGCGCTCGCCCGGTGGAGCCGCGCGCTCACCGACGACGCGACGGACTTCCAGACGCGCGTCTACCGCGCTGCGCTCGTGCTGCCGCTCTCGGCGCTGGGGCTGGCCGCCGTCTGGATGTAGCGGGGCGTGCGGTTCCTGGGAACGGTGGTGGGATCGGATCAGGCGGCCCCTTGCGCTGCGCGCTACACTATCGGCACGCAAACCATCCACTGCCAACGCTTCGATGCGCATCTCTCTACTCGCTCTCTCCGTGCTCTGCGCGGCGTCCCCGGCGCTCGCCCAGGACTACGTCCCGCGCGACGAGCGCGGCAGCCTCGGCGCTCGAACCCAGACGGACCTCGACGGCAACCGCGTCCGAGCGACCGTCTACAACTTCGGGCAGGACGGGCGCACGCAGTTCAGCCCGGGCCAGATCCCGCACGAGTGGCCGATCGGGACGCGCCAGCACTACGTCGCCCTGACGGGCCTGCTCGTGGGCGCCGAGGTGGTGAGCGAGACGGGGGCGCCCGCGTTCATCGTCGACCTCCCGAACTACCGCCAGAACGTGAACGCCCCGGACCGCGCGTGGACCTGGATCCCCGTGCCCGAGTACGCGGCCGGCGGGGAGATCGCCCGCTCAGACCGCCCCGAAACCTGGCCCGCCCTCTGGCCGGACCGGCTCGGCGACGCCGACGACCCGGGGTGGGCGGGGGCCTGGAACGGGCTGCTCGGCAAAGACGCGGTCATCGACGGCGTGGAGACCTACGCGCACTACACCGACGACCAGTACGACCGGAACCGGCTCAGCCCGGCCACCACCTACGTCCCGGACGCCACCGACCCGGCGCGCGCCGGCCTGGGCGTGGTCGTCAGCGAGCGGCGGCTCGCCTTCCGAGACGCGGCGCTGGAGGACGTGCAGTTCACCGTCCGCGACCTCTACAACGCGGGCACGCAGGACCTCACCGGCGTCGCCGCCACGGTGTGGGTGGCGGACCTCGTCGGGGGCGACGCGGACGCGCAGGACGACGCGCCGGTGTTCGACGCCGGCCGCCGCCTCATCGTCTTCGCGGACGCCGATGGCGCGAGCCTCGACCCCGCTTTCCCGGACGGCCAGAGCGTCGGCGCCGCCGCGCTCGTGCTGCTCGACGCGCCCGACGGCCTCGGCTTCACCACGGTCCGCCACGCCGCCGCCGGCAGCGTCAACTTCCAGTCCGCCTCGGACGCGATGCTCTACGACCGGTTCATGGTGCCGGACGGCGACTACCAGCCGCCGACGGGGACTGGCGACTCCGACACGTTCGCGTCGGTTGGCCTGTTCGCCATCGACGCCGGCGCGTCGGCCCGGCTGGCCACGGCCCTCGTGTTCGGCGACGTGGACTACGCCTCGGACGACTTCGAGACCCGCTACGCCGACCTGCTCGCCAAGGCCGAGGCGGCGCGCGCGTTCTACGCCGGCGGCTTCGTCGTCGCGGACGAAGCGTCGCCGACGGCCGGTGGCGTCACGCTGCACGGCGCGTCGCCGAACCCGTCGCGCGGCGCCGCGCGCATCTCGTTCTCGCTCGACACGCCCCAGACCATCCGCCTCGACGTGATCGACCGGCTCGGCCGCCGCGTCGCCACGCTCGCCGACGGCGCCCATGCGGCGGGCCGGCACACGCTGTTCTGGGATGCCCACGCCGCCGGCGCCGGCCTCTACCTCCTCCGCGTCGCTACGCCCGACGGCGTCGCGACGCGGACGATGACGGTGGTGCGGTAGGACTCAGGGAGGTGCCTCGATACGCTGAAATAGTTCCGTCCGCCCGGCGCCGACGGCAGAGCATCTTGCGCACCAGCGCGCCTAAAACACCGGCTCCCGCTTCTCGAAGAACGCCGAGAACGCCTCCTGCGCCTCCGGCGAGCCCAGCCGCTCGATAAACAGCGCGCCCTCGCGCACGATCGTCTCGCCGACGGCATCCGCGGTGGACTGTTTGATCAGCGCCTTCGAGAGGCGCACCGCCTCCGGCGGCTTCTTCGCGAGCGCGCGCGCCGTCTCCATCGCAGCCTCCAGCGGCGCGTCGCCGACGGCGTTCACCAGGCCGATCTCGCGCGCCGTCTCCGCCGAGAACGACGCGCCGAGCAGCAGCAGTTCGCTCGCCCGCGCGTGACCGGCCAGGCGCGGTACCAGCAGGCTCGACGCCGCCTCGGGCACCAGACCCAGGTCCACGAACGGCATCTTGAATTTCGCCGACGGCGCCGCGTACGCAAAGTCGCAGTGCAGCAGCACTGTCGTCCCGATGCCGATGGCCGGGCCTTCGATGGCGGCGACGAGCGGCTTGGGGAACGTCGAGACGGCCTGGAGGAACTGGAAGACCGCGCTCTCGGGGCCGGTCGGCGGGTCCATCATGAAGTCGCCCAGGTCGTTGCCGGCCGTGAACACGCCGCCGGAGCCGGTGAGCACGACTGCGCGCACGCCGTCGTCGTCGCGTGCGGCGTTGAGGGCGTTGCTGAGCGCGGCGTACATGGCGCCGGTGATCGCGTTTTTCTTCTCGGCGCGGTCGAGCGTGAGCGTGAGCACGCGGTCGGCGGTCTCGGCGAGGACGTGGTCGGCCATGAGCAGGTTGGGAAGCGGGGGAGAGGCAGAACGTACCTCGAGCCGGCGGCGCGTCACGCGTTCTCCGCACCGCGGCCGTCGTCGGTGCGGCACCGATGCCGCGCAGCACGGTACCTTGCGTCTCCGCTTCCCGAAGTCGCCCTCCCGAGCCGCCATGTCTCTCGCCGTCGCCGCCCCCCGTACCGCCTCCCTCGACCGTCTGCGCGCGTCCGACGCGCCGCTCTGGCTCCAGATCGCCGGCGTCGCCGGGTTCGCGGCGCTCACGGCGCTGTTCGCCCAGGCTGAGATGCGCATCTACCTCTGGGAAGTCCCGCTGACGCTCCAGACGATCGCCGTCTACGGCGCCGGGCTGTTCCTCGGCTCGCGCAACGGCGCGCTCGCGATGGGTCTCTATCTCGCCGTCGGCCTGTTCCTGCCCGTCTTCTCCGACGGTGGAAGCGGCCTCGCGCACTTGATGGCCGCGAGTGGCGGCTACCTGATCGCGTTCCCGCTCGTCGCCGCGCTCGGCGGCGCGCTCACCGAGGAGCGCCGTGGGTTCGGCCGCACGCTGCTCGCGCTCGCCGCCGGCTCGCTCGTCTTGTTCACGCTCGGCGTGACGGTGCTCCACGTCGCAGCCGACCACGCGACGTGGTCGGAGTCCATCGTGGGCGGCTGGCTCCGCTTCCTGCCCTGGGACGTGACGAAGATCGCGCTCGTGGCCTCGCTGTACGCCGCCGCGCGCCGCGCGAGCGCCTGACGCCGACGGCGATCTGCCTCTCGACTGTTTAGAAAAAGAGACACGGAAACGGTCCGAGATGCGCTCTCGGGCCGTTTCTGCGTTTTGGCCGCACGCTTGCACGGCTCGCCGCGTTACGTGTCGCCGCCGACGTGCGGCTCTCCCCCCGAACCTCAAGCCCCCTCTCGCCATGCGCGTCCCCCCACTCCACTCCCTGCTCGCCCTCACCCTCGTGGCCGCCCTCGCATTCGGCGTCTCTGCCTGCGATACCTATGACGACGACGATGACGGCTATGGCAACTACGGCGTCACCGTCGTGGACTTCTCGCTCGACGGCGATGACTTCGAACTGAGCGCAGACGGTCAGGCAGCCTCGTTCGCTTCCGACGACATTTCCTCCGACCGCAGCCGCGACGACGTGCGCAACGCGCTCAACACCGCCGGGCAGGGCGCGCTCGTCGCGCTCTACGCCGACAACTCGCTCATCCTCGCCGGCACGGAGGGCAGCTACACCGCGCTGCCCGTGACCGTCGGGCAGGAGATTCTGGTCGTGGGCGAAGAAGGGCAGGACGACGTCACCACGCTGGCGATCACCTACACCTACTCCTTCGACGACGCGGACCTCTATTTCGACGTCCTCTCCACGACGCCCCTCGCGGCCACCGGAGACGGCGTGATTTCGTTCGACGACTTCCTGCCCAACCGCATCGACCTGCGTCTGGTCACGGTCCCGGCTGACCTCTACTACGGCAAGGCCGGTGCCCGCATCGACATGCGCGACTACGAAGCCGTCAAGCAGGCGTTCAACCTGCCCGACTGATCCGTCCCCGATCCGTCAGGCTCCGCGCGCGGCGTCCCTCGGGGCGCCGCGTGCTGTGCTTCAGGAGACCGCGGTGGCGCCCGCCGAGCGGGAGTCGTGACCCAGCGTCCAGAGCACAGCGCGGTAGATGAACTCGTTGTTGCTCGTCAGGCCCATCTTGCCCTTGATGCTCAGCCGGTACGTCTCGACGGTCTTGGAACTGACCGCCATCGCGTGCGCCACCTCGGCGGTCGACATGCCCAGCCCGAACAGGCGAAATGCCTCCAGCTCGCGGTCGGTCAGCAGCGCCGACGGCGTGGTTCGTGCGTCCCGCCGGCCGAGGTACTGGTTCACCATGCGCTCCCGCACGCCGTCCGGCAGCGCGATCTCGCCGCGGACGACGGTCTGGATCGCCGAGACGAGTTCGTCCGGCGTCGCCCGCTTGGAGACGTAGCCGTGGGCGCCCGCGTTGAGAGCTCGGCTCGCATAGACGTGCTCGTCGTGCGCGGACACCACCAGCACGCGCAGGTCGGGAAGCTCCTCTACCAGGCCGCGCACCAGGCTCAGGCCGTCGTCGGTCCCGAGAAACAGGTCGACGATCGCCAGGGCGGGGTGCTCACTCGCGGCGAGCGCCAGGGCCTGGCAGCGCGTCGTGGCGGTGCCCACGATGGCGTAGCCGAGGGTGTCGTGGAGCAGGGTGGACAGACCCGAGAGTAGGACCGGGTGGTCGTCGACCAGGAGCGTGCGCGTCACGAGAGACTGGGGAAGAGGCCGAGCAGAGCCCCGGCGGTATAGGGTGAACATAGGGGAATCCCCGGTGCGATGTTCTCACTTCTCGGTGACACCTGTCTGGCAGTCGGAGAGGCCGCCGGATCTGGGCGGAACGGAACCGCCTCGCCCGGGTGCGACCCTCAAACACCTCTGATCCGATGCGATTTCGCTACTCGGAGTGGTCCGCCGACCGGCACGGCGACACCCGCTCCCCCTTCGACCAGCTCTTCGACCTCTTTCAGCAGCTCCTCTACCACACCGGCGGCGACGCCGGCGAGGCGCTCAGCTGGCTCACCGCCCTCGATCGCGAGCACGACGTCACGAATGGCGCCGGGCTGGGCGAGTTCATCGAGGAGCTCAAAGACCGCGGCTTCATCGACCAGGACGGCGAGACGCAGGCGTACAAGATCACCGCCAAGACCGAGCGCGGGCTGCGCGAGCGCTCCCTCGAGGAAATCTTTAAGGGGCTCCGCAAGGCGGGCCGCGGCGACCACAAGACGCCGTTCACCGGCATGGGCTCCGAGCGCCAGCCCGAGACGCGCCCCTACACCTTCGGCGACGACGTCCACGACATCGACGTGACGGGCACGCTCACCAACGCCTTCCGCAACGGCTCCGGCGTCGGCTCCGACTTCCGCATCGGCTCGGACGACTTCGAGGTGTTCGAGACCGATCACCACTCGTCGATGGCGACGGTGCTGATGATCGACCTCTCGCACTCGATGATCTTGTACGGCGAGGACCGCATCACGCCGGCGCGCCGCACCGCGCTCGCGCTCGCCGAACTCATCACCACGCGCTACCCCAAGGACACGCTCGACATCGTGGCGTTCGGCAACGAGGCGTGGGAGGTGGAGATGAAGGACCTGCCGTACCTGCAGGTCGGGCCGTTCCACACGAACACCCAAGCGGGGCTGGAGCGCGCGCGGACCATCCTGCGGCGCCGCAAGAACCGCAACAAGCAGATCTTTATGATCACCGACGGCAAGCCGTCGGCTCAGTTCCGGTACGGCAAGCTGTACAAGAACCCGTACGGCCTGGACCGCCAGATCGTGAACGGCGTGCTGGACCAGGCGGCCATCTGCCGACGCGAGGGCGTGCCCATCACCACGTTCATGATCGCCCGCGACCCCACGTTGCAGGACTTCATCCGCGAGATGACGGAGGTGAACCACGGCCGCGCCTACTACTCGCGCCTGGACGACCTGGGCGGCTACATCTTCGAGGACTACGTGCGCAACCGACGCAAGACGATGCGGTAGCGCCTACCGCTCCACCCACACCATCTCGATGCGGATCGTCTTGCGGTCACCTGGCTGAACGGGAAAGTCATTCACGCCGTCGACGACGTAGTAGCCCGGACCGTCCTCGAACAGGCGCAGGTCGGTCGCGAAGATGCGGTACTCGCCTTCGATGTTGGTGCCACGCTCGACGCGGTAGCGGCCGTCGGCGTCCGTGATCGACTCGGCGAGATTGGGGCGAACCGGACCGGAGAGAGCAGCCGCATCAAGTCGGACTGAAACACGCGGTAGAGCCTGACCGGTGCTCGCCTCAACTACAATGCCGTCGATGACGATCGCGCGGTCGGGCTCGCCGAAGAGGTCACAGCCCGTGAGGAGGAGGACGCAGAGGAGCGTGAGTGGAGGAAGAAATCGGTTCATTGAGACAGGGAGTTTCGGGTAGGGGGCGAATACAGAACTCATCGCGTAACCACGAAGCGCTGGGCGGTCGCGTCCGTCTCCGTGGTGAGGCGAACGGTGTAGACGCCAGCAGGCCAGCCCGTCAGGTCAATCTCGACGTTGTCGTCGGTTCCTGTGAACTGCGCGACGGTGCGCCCGAGTGAGTCATACACCATCAGGGTAGACTCACTGGAGGCCGTCACGTGGAACCGAACGGAGCCAGAGGCAGGGTTCGGAGTCGGCGCGCCGAGACGGAGGGTGGGTGTGGACGTATCGCTTTTCGCGTCGCTACGGTCGCCGCCTTCAGCGAAAGCTCCTCCGCCCCCACCACCCGAGTTGCAATCGCCGCCGACATACGTGCGGCGGATGTTGCTCGTCACCGCAACGCCATTGTGGAGAGCCGTCGCGCGGACCTCCGCTCGTTTTCCGCAACTGAATGTCTTGGTAAAGACCGAGCCAGCGGTAGGCGCATCCACCCACAATCCGGGAATGACATCTCGAGTGGTGTTCAGGCCTTTTCTTGTATTGAAGACGCGCCATTCCCAGGCGTACTCGTAGGTCGCGTTCGGGTTGTCTGCGGTCACCCGGTACGTGCCGGGCTGACCGCCGACCAGCGTGGCCGGACCAGACACGCTTAGAGAAGCGGGTGTTGGGAGATCGTACCCCAAGCGGTTGAGCAGGGGGGCGATGATCTCTTCCGGAATCTTGTCGTGGAAAGAGGGTCCGTTCACGTTCGCCCAGAGACGCGGGCTGGCGAAAGGCGACGAGCCGTTTGGTTGGATGTCGAGGGCGCTGTTATAAGGAATAAAGACCGGGTTCCCGTATCGCTGCGACTCGCCGGCTGCGCCGTAGGCACCGATGCGGAACTGGGTCTGCTTTCTCGGGAGCAGCGAGCCTGGCTCCCCGAGGTCGCCGACCACGTACCAGGTTGTGAGATTCCCACTGAAGCCGAAGAGACTCAGGTTTACCGCAAGCCAGGGGCCGTTCTCGTCGGGATTCCTAGCTTGATTTCCGAACGACACGCCGACATTCTGGGTGAGTGCGGGGTACCCGCGGCCTTCGTTGAGGGCATCCATCTCGTTGTAGAAGAGTGCGTGCTCCCGCCACTGAGGATTCGACGTATCGGTCAACGGGTCAAACTTATTGTCTGTGAGTAGTTGGAGGCCGGCAGGTCGGGCCAGCGCAGACGGCCAGTTCGTCTCAGAGGCGTTGTCCCTGACATTCATCTGGAACACCTGGTCGAAGGTGGCTCCCTGCTGAGGCGCGTCCATCGAGACGAATGTGGTCACGCGGTGCCGTTCGTCGTCCTCCTCCATCTTAGCGAGCGCGTAGCGTGTGACCACGCCGCCCATGCTCACGCCTGCTACGTCGATTTCGTCGTGATCTCGCTGGTTCCAGGCCGGGAGGTCCAAGAGTGCTCGGCGTACTACGGCGGCATTCTTGCGCATATCGCGCCCGCCATCGCCGTAATCGAGAATGATGATGTCTGCCCCCTCCGCCTGCGCGCTGGGGAAGAGGCCCGGCACGCTGTTGGGCCTTTCCTCAGTACCGAGCGCGTAATAGCTCGTCGGGTTGTTGATGTTGTCCGCGTCGATGCCTTCCACGACGAGTAGCGGGCGGTCCAGCGTCGGGCCGTTGTCCGCTCCGCTCCATACCAACATTGTGTGGCGGATGGTGCCGGCCGGGGTGACCTCGTCCGAAACGAAGGCGCGGTTCGCGTTGGGCAGGACGAACAGGCGAAACGTGTAGGTGCGCTGTGGAATCGCGACATTTACTACGTCATAGCGAACGTCGATGTCATATACACCCAGGGCCGTCGGTGGATACCACGCGAGGTCGAAGGTGGCTTCGTTCGCGACGCGATACCATGTCCCGCTGTTCACACGAACGTCGAGGTGCTCGATGTCGCGCAGAACCGGAAAGCGGATGATTTGACCAGAGCGGATGAACTCGTCGACCGGAACGAGAGCGTTAATGAGACCGCTCGGCATGATGTTCACGGGCTCAGCAGTCATGGGGACCGGAACCTCGTTGAAGGGTCCCGGGGCACTCTGTGCGAGCGCGGGCGAGGCGAAGAGAAGTAAAATGAAAAGTGTAAAACGCATTGTCGTCAAGAAGGGGGAGTCGTAAAAGATTGAATCTGTATCGTAACGGATTACTTCGTGTAAGTCAAATTTTAGAAGGTGTTTTAGGAAGGCTGGGCGTGAAGCCGCCAGGAACGTCTAGTACTATTGCACTACATGAGCTGCTGGCGAGGTGGTTCACGGCGCCTCGGCCTGACGGTGTGAAAACCTGGTGCTGACTCCCGTCACCCGTTCCACACGAACACGCAGGCCGGGCTGGAGCGCGCGCGGACCATCCTGCGGCGCCGCAAGAACCGCAACAAGCAGATCTTTATGATCACCGACGGCAAGCCGTCGGCTCAGTTCCGGTACGGCAAGCTGTACAAGAACCCGTACGGCCTGGACCGCCAGATCGTGAACGGCGTGCTGGACCAGGCGGCCATCTGCCGACGCGAGGGCGTGCCCATCACCACGTTCATGATCGCCCGCGACCCCACGTTGCAGGACTTCATCCGCGAGATGACGGAGGTGAACCACGGCCGCGCCTACTACTCGCGCCTGGACGACCTCGGCGGCTACATCTTCGAGGACTACGTCCGCAACCGCCGTAAGACGATGCGGTAGCTGATGCAAACGCATCAGGCCAGGGCCGTCGGCGACGGGCATATTGTGGGCTCACCCGCCTATGTCCGTCATGCGTGCTCTCCTGCTCGCCCTCTTGCTCTCTACCCCTGTTGCTGCCCAGGCCCCACCTCCAGCTGGGGTAGACCTGTGGGCCAGCGTCGCGATCGGTTCATTGCAGGACGAGGCCGACTCCCCAGAAAACTACCTGGGCTCGCTCGCGCTCCAGGCCGCTCGTGGACGCTGGACCGCTCGCGCGGCCTATCTGGAATCGTCCCGGTTGGAGCTCAGCGGGGGGTTCAACTGGAAGCAGGCAGGCGACCGCCGCCCGGACCGCTATCACACCCTGATGCTGACCGCCGGCCCAACGGTGTGGTCGAGTCGCTTTTTTGCGTCGGCGACCGCTGGGCCGGGTTTGACGTACGGCAGCTACTTCGACGAATCGGACGGGTCATTTCGCACCTACGGAATCGGCGTGGGGGGACAGGGCTACGCGCGCATCGTCGGGCCGATCTGGATCGGCGCCGACGCGTCGGCTCTGGTCGCGCCGGGCGTGTCGCACGGCGGCGTCGCCGCAGCGCTGCGCGTGGATCTGGAGAGATCTCGGTAGCACCCGTTCTTCGCGAAGTGGGAGCGGCACGGCGGCAGGTGCGTTCTCACTTCCCATCTGCCCAGAGTCTGTGAGCGTCCGTCCCAAGAAAGGCCTCGGCCAACACTTCCTCGTGGACGACGACGCCATCCGGCAGATCGTCGACGCCGTCGGCGACCCGGCCGTGGGCGCCGCCCCTGGATCGGCGTCCGGGGCCGGCTCTGGCGACGCCGTGGTCGAGATCGGGCCGGGCGAGGGCGCGCTGACGGATGCGCTCGTGCGGCGCTTTCCCGAGATGGTGGCGCTCGAGGTGGACCGCGAAGCCATCGCCCACCTCGGCCACCGGCATCCGACGCTGGATGTGCGAGAACTGGACGTGTTGGAAGTCGACTGGTCCACGTTGCGGCACGAACTCGCCTCCACGCCGACGGCAGAAACCGATGTGCCGCAACTCCATGTGGCGGGCAATCTGCCGTACTACATCAGTTCGCCGATTCTCTTCGCG
>JAULKR010040219.1:0-12038 GCA_032356305.1 Prasiola linearis | reverse complement strand
CCCTCCATGAACGTGCGGAGGGTGGCTCGCGGAGACGTGAGCGCGTGGTGCCCGTCGGGCACGGTGCCGATGAGCCCCTTCGTGGCGAGAAGCGCACGCAGCCGCGCTTGGTCGCCGCGCGCGGTGAACAGGACCGTCATCAGCGAATCGAGGGCGGGCCGCGAGGGCACCACGATGCCCCAGCGGTCGTCGTCGTTCCGGTGAAACGCGACGCGCAGGCGGGCCTCGGTGCCGAGTTGATCCAGCACGACGGCCGTGTCGCGCCCGACGAGGTCGGCGTGCGGCAGATCGTAAAGCCGGACGGTCGTCTGGTCCAGAACCTGAAACAGCGCGTTCGCACGCTCGACGCGGTCCCACGGCGGCGGCGGCTCCGGATCGAGCGCGAACGTGAGCGCGGGCATGGCTGTCGCCATGTGCTCGAGGCCACGCTCGCGGACGGCGTTCATGCCCAGCAGGAACGACCGCAGCGCCGCGCGCGGGTCGGTGACATCGGCCGTCAGCACGTCGTCGGCCGACGGCAGACGCCCGCCGTTCCACCAGTCGCCCACGTCGTCGCGGCCGAAGAACGTCTGGCCGTCGGGCGCGAGCGTGAACACGATGGTGCCGCCGTCGTCCGGTTCGGCCCAGGTGCCGGTGAGCACCCGGCCGTCCACGGTGCCCTCAATGACGCCTTCGTAGAGATCGTAGCTACCGCGGACGCGGTCGCCGGTCTGCGTGAGGTCCAGGATGGCACAGCCGTCCACCCAGCAGCTCTCCCAGCGCCCGGTCCACGTCCCGTCGATGGACTGAGCCGACGCCGAGCCGACGGCGGTGATCGCGAGAAGGAGGCACGTCAAGAATCGCATCCCGCAACCTATCCACGGGCGTCTGCCGGTCCTCCCCCTCAGGGTCCAATCTGGCCGTCCGACTCTTCAGCGCTCCACGATGAACTCGGGATCGTCCGGCGCCGGATTCCGCAACGCGCTCCGGCGCGACTGCACGGACTCGACCTCGGCGACCGGCGAGCCGCCCCAGAGCAGCCGCTCGAGGCGGTCGAGCGCCGCGGCGTCGCCGTCGGCGCACAGCGTCACGGAGCCGTCGCGCTCGTTACGGACCCAGCCGGCGAGGCCGAGGCGCCGCGCCCACGTCTGGACGTACCGGCGAAAGCCGACGCCCTGCACGCGGCCTCGGACCGTGGCTTCGAGCCGCTCGCGCGGCACCCGCTACGCCTCCAACAGGCCGCGAGAGACGGCCCAGTTGCGGAACTCGGTCACGAGCTGGTCGAAGGACTCCGCGACGAACAGAATCGGCTGGAGGTGCCACACCTCGTAGTCCTGCTCGATGACCGCCTGGACCGAAAACGGCCGCTGCTCGGCCTTGTCGAGCGCGTGGAGCACCTCGTCCTTCGACGAGTTGACGCCGGCGCCGAAGATGCGGATCTCCTCCGGATCGCGGATGAGCCCGAACTCGACGGCGAACCAGTGGAGCCGTTCCAGGCTCTGCCGGTCGATGCCCTCGGCTTTCAAGGCGGCCATGCCGAAGAGCTGGTAGAAGTCGGCGAAGTCCGGCTCGGTCAGCATCGGCATATGGCCGAAGATGTCGTGGAAGAGATCGGGCGCCGGCGTGTAGTCGAGTTCGTCCGAGCCGCGGATGTAGTCCGTCGAGGGGAAGCGGCGCTCGGAGAGGAGCGTGAAGAAGTCCCGCTCGTGCAGCAAGCCCGGAATGCGGGCCACGCGCCAGTCGGTCTCGCGCTCCAGGGTGGCGGAGAGGTCCGCGAGTGCCGGGATGCGGTCCGGCACCATGCCGAGCGTCGCGACCCCCTGGAGGTAGGCGGCGCCGGCTCGGCCGGGCAGCATCTCCATCTGTCGCTCGAAGAGGAACCGCCAGTTGTCCTGATCCTCTTGAGAGTAGTCCGGGTAAGCGATCTCGCTTCCGGTCGGCGGGTCGCCGTCGAGCACCTGCGGGATGCAGCGCGGGTCTGCCTCACCGCCGTCGGACGGGGGCTTTTCGTAGGCGCTGAGGGGAGCGTCGGGGGGAGCGGCGGAGTCGGACATGAAGCGTCGGGAACGTGGGAAGCGGAAAATAGAGGCGGTCTCAAGGTCAACGCCCGGCGGCGCGTGGCGTTCACGGCTCCGGGTCGTCGTCGCCGATTTTTGTGTCTACATGCCGGACGGCGCGTAGCACGAGCGCGAGTAGCAGCACGGCGCCGAGCGCGAAGCCGGCGCGCGCGGCCGGCAGGGCCGATAGCTCGGGCAGTTCCAGCGTCCAGTAGACGTAGGTCGCCACAGCGATGCCGATGCCGATACCGAGCACCAAGCGCTCTGTCGGCAGCTTCACGGCGCCCACTTGATGCTGCAGCCCATCGACGGAAGTTGCTCGCCGGTCACGTCACCGGTGTCGAGAAGCTCCGCGATGGCATCGCCGAGGTCGGCCGTGGTGGCGTCTCCTCCCGGGCGCCCATCGTCCAGCCGACCGCGGTAGACGAGCCGACGGCCACGGTCGAACAGGTAATAATCCGGCGTGCAGGCGGCATCGTAGGCGCGGGCGACGGACTGCGATTCGTCGTAGAGGTACGGGAACGGCCAATCGGCTGCGCGCTCGGCCATCGCCGCGAAGCCGTCCTGCGGGTATGCCGCGGCGTCGTTCGGCGAGATGGCGACGAACGCGACCTGGGGCCACGCTCGCGCCAGCGCCTGCGTCCGCCCCTCCACGGCCACGGCGTACGGGCAGTGGTTGCAGGTGAACAGCACGACGAGCGCTTCGGCCTCGCCCAGATCGCCGAGCGCGAGCCGGTCGCCGAGATCCGACACGAATGGCGACACGCCGCCGGCCACGGGCAAGTCGAACGGCGGCGCGAGCGTGCCGAGCGGGAGCATGGTGGAGGGAACGAGGGCCACGGGGTTCGGGGGTTCGGGGGTTCGGGGGTTCGGGGGTTCGGGGGTTCAAAATGTCGCCGTGGGCCTCGGTTCGGCAAGCCGACACACAGGGGCGCGATGCAGGGGCGCATTGCAATACGCCCTCGCGCCAGCACCACGCCGCATCGTCCCCGCGCTTCGCCTCGGCGCCGCGGCGCTCGACATCCGGTCGTCCGAATCCCTCCGGCGGCGGCACCGCCCCCGGCCACCGAGAGAGCACCGCGTCACGCCGTCGGCAGGGCGCCGCGGGCGAGCGCCGCCGCGGCGGCGCGCTGCGAAGACGGCGCATCGGAGTAGGTCACGAGAGCGGACTCGGCGGAGCGCAGGCCGGCGAGGCCGCGCGTTCCACCCAGCACCACGAGCGTCGCCGGGCGCGCCGCCAGCAGGTCGAGCGCCAGTTTCGACTCACGGTCGGCCAGGCCGAAGGCGTGCCACGCCGCCGGGCGCACGACTGTCGCCAGGACCACGCGGCGCGCCGAGTCCAGGCGGGCGCGAACGTCGGAGAGCGTGGACGCCGGGGCGTCCGGCGTCAGCACGGCGACCTCGGCACGCGGCAGCGCCGACGTGATCGCGTCGGCGAACGGCAGAGGCACCGGGTCGGTCGGACGAAGCGCAGGCCGGAGCGCGACGATGAGCGTCCCCTCGCCGTCGCCCAGGTCCGGCAGCGCGCCCCAGGCGAGGTCGAGCGCCGCAGCCGCGGCGCGCTCGGCCGTGGCCGCGTGAGCGGCATCGCCGACGACCTCCGGCGGGTAAGCGAGCGACGAGTCGCGAAAGAGGCCGTCGCCGAAGCGCGCGCGGAGCCGGTCGCGCAGCGCCGCCACGCGCGCCCAGGCCGCGTCCAGCAGCGCCGCGTCCAGGTCGCCCGACTCGACGGCGGCGCCGACGGCCTCGATGATCGCCTCGGGATCCTCGGGGTCCACGAACAGATCCACGCCGGCACGCAGCATCTCTACCGCCAGTTCCCCCTCGCTGCGCTCGTCGCTCTTGATGCCCGCCATGTGCAGGCTGTCCGTTACCACAGCGCCCTCGAAGCCCAGTTCGTCGCGTAGCAGGCCGCGAAGGATCGGCGCGGAGAGTGTCGCCGGAACGCCGGACGGGTCGAGGGCGGGCACGGCGACGTGGGCGGTCATCACCAGGTCCACGCCTGCGGCGATGGCGGCGCGGAACGGGACGAGGTCGGTGAGGTCCAGCCGCTCGCGGTCGTCCGTGACGGTCGGTAGCTCCGCGTGGCTGTCGCCGACGGTCCCGCCGTGACCGGGGAAGTGCTTGGCGGTGCAGAGCTGCCCGCCCGCCTGCGCGCCCTCCACGAACGCCGTGACGAGGTCAGCCGCGAGTGAGGGATTTGAGCCGAAGGCGCGGTCGCCGATGATAGGGTTGCGCGCCTCGCGGTCCACGTCCGCCACGGGCGAAAACGTGACGTGGACGCCGCAGGCGAGCGCCTCACGCGCGTTCTGCTCGGCGAGGTCGCGCGCGAGCGACGCGTCGCCGCGCCCATTCGCGACGCCCGCAGCGAGTGCGCCGAGGTGCGGGTGCGTGCTCGCGCCGGCCACCTGCTGCCCCAGTCCGCGCTCCATGTCGGTCGTGATCAGCAGGCCGTCGGCGGAGAGCGCTTGCAGGCGGGCGAGCGTGTCGCGCGTCTCGGGCCACGACCCGTTGAACAGGATCAGCCCGCCGATGGGCCAGCGTTCGAGCAGCGCCGCCACGCCGTCGGCGTCCGTCTCGGCGGCGCGCGGCGGCGTCATGTTGGAGCCCAGGCGGACGATCAGCAGTCCGGCGGCTTTCTGGCGAGCAGTCATTCGGGCGCGTCGAACGGTGTGTGGAGGTGTGCGGTCTGACGCGCCGCGCCCGGCACGGCGTTCCCTCAGCCGTCCGATTCTCCCGGCTCTGTTTTGCTCGCCCCGTACAGGCCGAGCCGTCCGATGACCTGCCGCACGCCGTCCGGCACCAGGTACCGAACCGACCGCCCGGCGGCGAGCCTCGCCCGAAGTTCGGTCGAGGAAATATCGAGTGCCGGGCCGTCCACGACGGTCGTCCGGCGCGCCAGCCACTCCGGGACTGCCCCCAGGTTCGGCGTGCCCGGCCGTCGGTAGACCACGATGCGTGCCATCTCGGCGATGGCCTCGGGCTCACGCCAGGTCGGGAAGCTGCGGTAGCTGTCGCCGCCGATCAGCAGCGCCCAGTCGGAGCCGTCGGCCGTGAGCGTCCTGAGCGTGTCGACGGTGAACGACGGCGAGCCGTCGGCGCGCGCGATCTCCAGATCAGACGCCCGGAAGCGGTCGTTGCCGGCGATAGCCGCCCGCACCATCTCGAGCCGTACCGCGGCCGGCGCCAGCGCCGGGTCGTTCTGCTTGTGCGGCGGCGTCGCCGCCGGCATCCAGACCACGCCGTCGAGCCCCGCGGCTTCGGCGCACGCCTCCGCCACGGCGAGGTGCCCGATGTGCGGCGGGTTGAACGAGCCGCCGAGCAGGCCGCGCACTAGTTGCTCGCCTGCTCGGGGTCCTCGGTGACCGAGCCGCCAGCGGCGACGAGGCCTCGGTACGCGCGGTCGTACTCCGTCTCGGCCTCGCCGAGAAACGGGCTCTGCGGAAAGAGCGTCACGAACTGATCATAGAGCCGAAGCGCCTCGCGGAACCGCTCGACCTGCTTCGGACGGATGCTGTTGGCTGCGTAGCTGGTCTGCGCGCGCACGCGGCCCACGGCCGCATCGTCGGCGACTTCGGAGGCGGGATACGTTGCGAGCACGTCGCCGAAGGCGATGGCGGCGGCTTCGAACAGGCCACGGCGCTCGTAGAGGCGCCCGCTCTCGTACTGCTTGCGGGCCAGCTTCTCTTCCAGCTCGTCGAGTAGCGTGCCGGCGGCAGCGGCGTACTCGCTCGTCGTGCCGTACTGCTGGAGAAAGAGGCGGATGTAGACGATGGTCTGCTCCGTATCGGTCTGGTCCAGCTGGTAGCTCGGGCTCAGTTCGGAGTACGCCTGGATCCGCTCGTAGGCGGCCTGCTCCACGCGCGGATCGGTGCGGTAGAAGTCCACGAAGCGCGTGTACTCGGCGCCGGCGAGCAGGTATTGCTTGTCGGCGCGGTAAGCGCGGGCGAGCGTCAGTTGGGCGTCGTCCGCGAACTCCGTCGTGCGGCCGAAGTCGAGCGTGGCGCGCATCAGCTCGATGGCGCGGTCGTACTTGCGGGCCTCGAACGCTTCGATGCCACGGTCGTAGGCTTCCTGCGCGGACGACGGCACGTCCCTGGTGCCGGAGCAGCCGGACACGGAGACGAGCCCGGTGGCGACCACGAGGGTGAGGGCGAGCGCGCGGAGAGTCATGAAATCGAGGCGGACGGGAAGGCGAGCGAACGGCACGCCGGACGGCTTATTGCAACTCAACGTAGTGCCCTTCCCTGCCCCACCGACCACCGGCCGCCGGACTCACGGCGTATTCGACGCGTCCCGACGGCACGCGCGGAGTTCGGGCACGCCCGATGCACGCACCCGACTCCCCGTTCTTCCCTCGCTGGGGCTGTTCTACTCCAACAGCACCGCCTGGCTGTCGCGGTAGCCGAGGATGAACAGGGCCTGGTTGACCTGACCGCCGTCGAACTCAAAGCGATGCGCGATGCCGTCGAAGCGAGGCGCTCGGCGGATGCGGTCGGCGAGCGCGCCCTCGCCGTCGCCGATCTGGGCCATCAGGAACGAGGCGGTGTCGTAGCCGATGATGGCGAGGCGGTCCGGCCCGAGGCCCGAGAGCTGGCGGTAGCGGCGGCCGAAGGCGTCGGCGGCGCCGGGCGGGACGAAGAAGTCCTGCGTGAACAGCGCGCCCAGGCGGCTGGCGCGGTCGCGGCTGCCGGCGAGCCCTTCCCACTCGGTGTTGCCGAGCGGGCGCGGCGCCGGGCTCAGGCCGTTGATGGCGCGGAGGGCATCGGCGGCGTGCTCGGGAGCCGTCGCGCCGGTGACGGGCAGGTAGACCGCCTGCGCGCGCTCCAGCGTGCTCTCGCCGACGATCCGGTCGAGGTCCGCCCAGTCGTCGTCACCGGGGACCGTGGCGGTGAAGAGAACGGTCGCGCCCTGCCCGCGTGCCTCGGCGGCGAACGCCTCGGCCATCTCGACGCCGAACGTGTTCGCCTGGCTCGCCACGCCGAGCCGCGTCAGCCCCAGCCGGCCGATGGCGTAGCGCGCCATCGCGCGACCGCGCTCGGGAAACGTGGGGTTGGCCTGGAACGCGTAGCGGCGCCCGTCGCTGACCTCCTCGTCGGTCGCCAGCGGAGCCACGAGCGGGACGCGCGCCGCCTCTGCGGCCTCGGCGGCGGCCATCGCCTCCATCGAAAACAGCGGCCCGATGATGCCGTCGGCTCCGGCGCCCACGGCGTCGTTCACAGCCGTGGCCGCGCCTTCGGCGGAGGCGCGGCTGTCGCGGAAGACCATGCGGACCGGGCGCAGGCGCTCCTCGGAGGCGCGGCCGTTGTGCTCATCCACCGCGATGCGGATGCCGTTGAAGACGGCCTGCCCGAGGTAGCCCTCGTCGCCCGAGACGGGCAGCGCGATGCCGAGGTCGAACGGCTCGGCGACGCCGCCGGGGCCGCCGGCCGTGGCGAGCGCGATCAACTCTCGCGCCGGTCCGGCGTAGCGTGAATCGGGGTAACGCGAGACGAGCGTGGTCGCCTGCGAGATGGCGGACTCGAAGGCGCCCTGCGCATAGGCCGAGCGCGCGGCCATCAGCGTGGCGGCGGTCGTCCGCTCGTTGACGCCGAATTCGCCGGCGGCGCGCCGGAACAGCCGCTCGGCCTCTTCGAAGCCACCCGAACGAAACACGTCGAGGCCGCTCTGGAACGCCGCCTCGGCCGACGGCACGCGGTCGGGAGCCTCCTGGGCGAGCGCCGACGGCGCGGCGAGGGCGAGACACAGGACGAGGACGAGACGAGACAGGCGCATGGCGGCGGGACGCAGACCGGACGGTGGAGGCTGCAAACTACCCGCAGCGCAGGCGCCGCACCGGTTCTCTCTCACGCCCCCTCGGCCCGACCGACGCGTCGTATACACCAGTTCCCAGACCCTCCCGACTCGTGCCCGACGCCTCCGACCGCCCCCTCTTCATCGCCGGCGCCGGGCCGACCGGTCTCTCGCTCGCCCTCTCACTCGCCGCTCGCGGTCACTCCCCCCGGATCGTAGACCGCCAGTCGGGGCCGGTCGAGCAGTCGCGGGCACTCGCTGTTCAGGCTCGGACGCTGGAGTTTTACCGCGCGCTCGGCGTGGCGGACGGCGCCGTGCAGTTGGGCACCCGTGCGCGGCGCGCGCATGTGATGAGCGACGGCCAGGAGGTGACGGCGTTCTCCCTCGCCGACATGGGCGAGGGGCTCAGCCCGTACCCGTTCATGCTCATCCTGGCCCAGGACGCCCACGAACGCTACCTCGTCGACCGCCTCGCCGAGCACGGCGTCGAGGTGGAGTGGAACACCACGCTGACCGGGTTCGAGGCCGACGCCGACGGCGTGACGGTCGCGCTCGAGACCGACGACGGCTCCGCAGAGGCCCGGTGCGACTACCTCGTGGGATGCGATGGAGCGAACAGCGCGGTTCGCCGGACGCTGGGGCTCGGCTTCGCCGGCGGCACGAACGAGGGGCTGTTCTATGTGGCCGACGTAGACACCGACCGCCCTTCGGACGACATCTTCGCCGCGTTTGGCCACGACACGCTCGCACTGATGTTTCCCGTTCAGCAGTCGGGCGCGCAGCGGCTGCTGGGCATCGTACCGCCCGCGCTCGAAGGCCGCGACGACCTCGCCTTCGACGACGTGCGCGACGGCCCCGAGCGACTGCTCGGCCTTCGTGTGACCGATGTACACTGGTTCTCCACCTACCAGGTGTCGCATCGGGTGGCCGACACGTTCCGGGCCGGGCGCGTCTTCGTCGCCGGTGACGCCGGCCACATCCACTCGCCCGTCGGCGGGCAAGGGATGAACACCGGCATCGGCGACGCCGTGAACCTGGCCTGGAAGCTGGCCGCCGTGCTCGACGGCCGCGCCGGAGACCGCATCCTGGCGACGTACGACCAGGAGCGCCTGCCGTTCGCGCACCAGCTCGTCGGGACGACCGATGCCCTGTTCGGGCCGATGGTGAGCGAGTCGTGGTGGGCGTCGTTTCTGCGCACGAAGGTTTTCCCGGCGACGGTCGGCGCGGTGACCCACCTGCCGGGGCTGCCCCGACGGCTGTTCGAGCGGGTCAGCCAGACGCAGATCGCCTACCCTGAGAGCGACCTCGCTCGCGGGCGCGCGGGCGGAGTCCGCGGCGGCGACCGGCTTCCCTGGGTCGAGGCGGCCGACAACTATGCACCCCTCGCCTCGCTGGACTGGCAGGTCCACGTCTTCGGCGAGGCCGAACCAGCGGTGCGAGACAGATGTGACGCGCTGGGCCTCCCGCTCCACACGTTCGCCTGGGGACCGGAGGCCGAAGACGCAGGCTTCCGCGAAGGCGCCCTCACCCTCGTTCGCCCGGACAGCTACGTCGGCCTCGCAGCTCCCGCCGGCGACGCTGGCGCGCTCGACGCCTACGCCGCCCGGCTCGGTCTGACCTTCCAGCGCGTCTAGCCGACGGCACGGGCGACGCCGCCGGCGGCGACTCCTGGGAGGCGAGGTGCACGGTCCGAGCGGGATGCCTCGCGACTACCACGGTGAAAAGTGCAGCATCGTCAGGTCCGCCGAGGAGTGTCCCGGACCCGGTCTCCCCACCGCACACACTGCGCGGACGGGACAAACCTGGCGACGCCTCGCCCCGTCCCCTTACTCCCACTCGATGGTGGCGGGTGGCTTGGAGGACACGTCGTAGGCGACGCGGTTGATGCCGCGGACCTCGTTGATGATGCGGTTCGAGGCGCGCCCGAGGACTTCGTACGGCAGGTGCGCCCAGTCGGCGGTCATGCCGTCGGTGGACGTGACGGCGCGCAGGCAGACGGCCTGCTCGTAGGTGCGAAAGTCGCCCATCACACCGACGGATTTGACGGGCAGCAGAACGGCAAACGCCTGCCAGACGTCGTCGTAGGTGCCGGAGTTGTGGAGCTCGTCGAGCCAGATTTTGTCGGCCTGCCGAAGCAGGTCGCAGTCCTCTCGCGTGACCGGGCCGAGGATGCGGACGGCGAGACCCGGGCCGGGGAATGGATGGCGGCCGATGATGGCCTCGGGTACGCCGAGTTCGCGGCCAACGGCGCGCACCTCGTCCTTGAACAGCTCGCGGAACGGCTCGAGCAGTTCGAATCCTAACTCTTCCGGCAGGCCGCCGACGTTGTGGTGGCTTTTGATGGTCGCGCTCGGCCCCTTGAACGACACGCTCTCGATCACGTCCGGGTAGAGCGTGCCCTGTGCGAGAAAGCGCGGTTTGTGGCCGAGTTCGGCCGTCACCTTCTCCGTCTCGGCGTGGAAGACTTCGACGAACACGCGGCCGATGATCTTGCGCTTCTGCTCGGGATCGGCCACGCCGGACAGCTCGCTCAGAAACAGCTCTGAGGCGTCGACGGCGCGCAGGTCGAAGTCTTCGCCCGCGAACGTCGCCTGGACCTGCTCGAACTCGCCGTGGCGGAGCAGGCCGTTGTCCACGAAGATGCACGTCAGCTGCTCGCCGATGGCGCGGTGCAGCAGCGCCGCCGCGACGGACGAGTCCACGCCGCCGCTGAGTCCCAGAATCACGTGGTCGTCGCCGACAGTCTCGCGAATCTCAGCCACCTTCTCATCGATGAACGAGCCCGTGGTCCAGTCGCCGGCCAAGCCGCACACGTCCACCACGAAGTTGCGGAGCAAGTCTGCGCCGTGCTCGGTATGGACCACTTCGGGGTGGAACTGGACGCCCCAGATGGGTCCGTGCCCGGAGTCCGCCTCGGCGGCGACGGCCGCGATGGGCGCGTTGTCCGTCGCGGCGACCGTACGAAAGCCGTCGGGCAGGCGCGTCAGGTGATCGCCGTGGCTCATCCAGACGGTGCTGCGCTCCGGCACGCCGCGGAACAGTGCGTCTTCCTCCCGGGCGATGAGCGGCGAGCGCCCGAACTCGCGGTGATCGCTCGCCTCCACGCCGCCGCCGAGCGCGTGCGCGAGCGCCTGCAAGCCGTAGCAGATGCCGAGCACCGGGACGGGCTCGCTGGCCCCCGGCTTCGTCAGGCGCAGCAGCGACGCGTCGAGTTGCGGCGCGCCCTCGTCGTAGACCGACATCGGGCCGCCGCTCAGGATCAGCCCGCTCGGCTGCATCGCCGCCACCTCGGCGGCCGGCAGCGTGCAAGGGTGGATCTCGCAGTAGACGCCAGCTTCGCGCACGCGCCGCGCGATGAGCTGGGTCGTCTGGCTCCCAAAGTCGAGGATGACGACGAGGTCGTGCTGCATGGGATTGGGAATTGGGGGTTGGGGATTGGGGCCGAGCATCCAGGAGGAGATGCATTCCCCAATCCCTAACTCCTGAACCTCGACACCTTATCGGCTACGCGCCGACCATCTCTTTGTACGTCGCCGCGTCCATCAGCGCCTCGACCGCTCCGGCGTCGGAGACCTTGATCTTGACCATCCAGCCCTCGCCGAACGGGTCCGAGTTGACGAGCTCCGGCGCGCCGTCCAGCTCGCCGTTGATCGACTCGACGGTGCCGGAGACGGGCGCGAACAGCTCAGACACCGTCTTGACGGCCTCGACCGTCCCGAACGCCGCCTCGGCTTCCACGTCGTCGCCCTCGTCAGCGTCAAACTCCACGAACACGATGTCGCCGAGTTCGCTCTGCGCGTAGTCCGTGATGCCAATGGTGGCGACGCCGTCAGCGTCGAGGCGGACCCACTCGTGGTCCGAGGTGTAGCGGCAGTCGTCGGGGAAGTTCATGGTGGTTCCGAGTTGTGAGTTCCAAGTTCCGAGTTAGAGAAAGCGAGAGCGCTGGGATCGGACAACTCGGAACTCCGAACCCGGAACGCGGAACTACTCGGGAGGCGTGAGCTCGAAGCGTTCGAGGAAGTGCGTGTCGAAGTCGCCGGCGGCGAAGCGCGGGTCGGCGAGGAGTTGCTGGTGGAAGGGCACCGTCGTCTGGACGCCTTCGATGATGAACTCGCCGAGCGCGCGCTGCATCTTGGCGATGGCGCGCGTGCGGTCGGTGTCGTGGACGATCAGCTTGGCGATCATCGAGTCGTACGTCGGCGGGACGGT
>JAULKR010040108.1:0-12042 GCA_032356305.1 Prasiola linearis | reverse complement strand
AATGATTGATTCATGCTGTTTCATATAACTGACAGCGCTGTCAGAGAGAGTATCATGCTGGCGTCAATGTAGTCCCTTACCTAAGGGTTTCAAGGGGCCTTCGAAACCGTTGTCGAAACCAGAATGTATCATAAACACACAGTGCTCTCTCGCTCTCGCTCTCGCTCTCGAAAGGAAGCAGTTTCGATTGCGACAACTCTAGGAATCTTAGGTTTGCTGGGCTTTTTGCATATTTTGTACTTTTAAAGTAAACATGGGGCAAGCGATGCTCTGAGTACAACATGCCCGTGTCAAAGCAAGCTGCTGTGAAGTTGGTCGTAGATGCCACAAACCTCTAGAAAGCCCTTACAGGCCATTCATCGAATCACGGAGCCGAAGCATTCTCACCTGGCGTCACAGCTAGCAACAAGCTGGTGTTGGCAGGCAGCCCCCACTGTGAGAGCCGGGTCATATCAACTTATCAAGTGCTACATCATCGTGGAGCCCTAGCCTCAAAACATAACAAGCGATGCCAAGGTTTCAGAAGCAGGGTTTTGGGGGAAGTGGTCCAGGAGACCTCATCAGCCGGGTAGCCAGGCAATCTAACCCAGGTGGATGAACAGCTTTAAGACGGCTGCATCCACGGCAGTCCACCTGCGACGCCTTCTGACATTCTATACCACACTACTACTTTAGTGAAGTTACTTCAGGGCGCCGAGATTTCGGGTTCTGTCTGGCAAGTCTAAGCGTTGGTGTCAACCAGCTAGAAAGGGAATAATAACTAATGACAACTAATAATAACTTTCCCTTGAAGCGGCCATACGCGGCCACACCTGCGGTAGTACGAGGAGTGACCCCAGATCTAGTCACAATTGTCTTATTTCAGAGTTTTGGATTCAACTTGACCTGCTTGCAGTTGTAACAAGGGGTGAAGGGATGATGGAGGGGCCAGGGGTGCCCCCAGCCCCTTGGGAGGCAGGTCGTTCATGTTGCCTGTGACATGCTGCACGCTGTTCGAGTGGTGGCTGGGGGCGCAGGCTTTCTCCAGCATGATGATCGACGAACAGAAGCAGGCCATCCTGATATCGGGGGAGTCCGGCGCCGGCAAAACGGAGTCGGCCAAAATGGTGATGCAATTTTTGGCCAGTCGGGCCCGCAAAGACCAGAGGCGCGACCTTACGATGTCTGTTTCGTCTTTACGTCATACAGACAGAAGAGGTGTGGGTGATCGACGAGCCAGGCTGCGAGTGTCTCTACCTTCAAGTGCCATCGTAAACAGAACTATGAATTTAACTAAAATGTTTTGTGCTTGCCACTCAGCAGTGACTGAGACTTTGTGATGTTGTAGTGTGGTGGAGGAGGACGACACCTCAGGACAGCGAGCCTTTCCCCGAGAACCCTCAGACAGCGGCAGCACGGCACCTATAGAAGAACAGGTGCAGTACTAGTAGGTACTAGCAGTGCTAGTGGTACTAGTAGTGCGACGGCTCACTTGTTCCGGTGGTGCCTCTGCCTCTATAGTAAAGGCGTGTCAAGTCCAGATGGCACAGTGCCTCACCGCACAATGGGCTCATACCCATTCACCACAGCGGCCCACCGGCCCACAGCAGCTCATCCCCATTTAGCGCTCGCCTACGTCGACTCATGTGGCAACGCTGTTCTGAAGCTCTCAAACCTTTTCGAGTAAACAGGAACGTCGTGTCGAACTTGTCCTTCGAGGCTTGCACCATGATGCTTGTGCTGCTACATTTCGAAACGTGGGGGCAATTGCAGTGCACTCCCTGCACAGCTGTTGCATGTCGTTGTTGGATGCGGGTAGAAGAAGTCGATCCTGGAGTAGCAGTCTGTCGGCATGATGGACGCTCCTTACACATTTGCACATAGAGGGACGATAGTAATACCAGCAACACCATCAATACCTGCAATACTGCACCAATGGTCATGAATGAAGAGAATCATCGACGTTGTTGTTCGGTTTGATCGACGAAGGTGTTGGAGTCCAATCCGCTGCTTGAGGCCTTCGGTAATGCGAAGACGAGCCGCAATGACAACTCTTCCCGCTTCGGCAAATTTGTGGAGCTGCGCTTTGAAGTGTCGGGCCGAATATGCGGCGCATTCATCAGGACCTACCTCCTAGAGCGCTCCCGAGTCGTGCAAGTCAATTCTAACGTGAGTGTCCGATCGTTGGCACTTCCACCTGCCCAATGCCCCGTACACAGCTGAGCAATCGCATCTCCAGCAGCCACAGCAGCCAAGGAAACGTCGTCACGTTCTATGGAAGTGGACATTTACTATGGAGGTGTCAAGACGATGCGAAGGTTGAAGCATCCTTTTGAAAACTGATGAGCCTGTAAGCTCTCCTCAAATGCCAGATGTGTCATGTTCGTATCTCGTCAGCAGGAAGCTTGCTAGAAAACGGCACTCGAGAGCTGCACAACAAATTTGCCTCATGAGTCAAAGTAGGTAAGTGATGACACATAGTATACAGAGTCCGATCGTCAGAACGATCGCAAGTGCATCCTCAATGTTCGTCTTGCGTGCGCACATGGGCGACGAAATCAGATTTGATTGCGGGTACCTATCAACGGGGATTCAAGAGCTTATCAGTCCTCGTTGGGAATAGCTACGTCCAGCTCACCGGTCATGGAGGGGGTGGTCTGGACAGGAAAGATCTTATCACATCTTTTACATGCTGTGCGGAGGTGCCCCCCCTGGGCTGCTCTCCAAGCTGAAGTGCGCCCCATGCCCCCCCCCCCCCCCCTAGATCACGCTCTTCCCACGTCAGCATAGAGGAGTGTCAGCGATTATGCTTTGGAGTCTCGGCCTCCCATCTGATGTGCCACAGTCAGACAGTATCGACTGACAGGACTCAGTCAATGCCAAGTCATCACAGTCACGGCATTGGATGCACAGTGCTGATGAGTCTGCGCCTGCTTCCTTGAAATCTTTTGCTTCATGTAATCGCGTTGTTGGCATGATATGCTGCTCATGGACAATGACGTAACTAGTAAGCGTCACTTCTGCAAACTGATACGTCTGAGCATCACTGTCAGAGCCTGTGCTGATAGTCCCACACCCCAGCCTTAAGATGTCGGATCTGCTTTGGCGAGCTTTGGACTTTATGAGGCCTTGAAGCCTCTTTTGATTCTCGCCACCTTTACTCGAAAAGGGGCAGCGGTGTCACTTTCGATTGATTGACTGCACACCATATCACATTTCTATCACCAGCGCTTGCGCGTGTACACATATGTAAAACGAAATTCTGGCATAATGCACTCAGGCAATATGCTCGAGGCAAACTTGCTGGATCAAGCCTACAACATAAGAAACATGCCCAACTGCTGCTTTGCAAGACAGTTTATTAGATGAGGCTTGCAGGAAGCAGCCGATAGTGCTCGTTTTGCTAGTCCAAGATTCTGACCTACGAAGCATCCATCCCTCTCTATCTTCCCCGATATATCGACCTTTACGGAATCACCCCGAGTTTCAGCATTCAGAAGCTCTGTTGCTTTTGTAAGTGATAAAATTAAGTGCGAATCGGATATTTCACAAGCTCAAAGAGCACTGACTGTTCATGTGCACACAGAAGATGAATGTGCACATATCACCCATGCACGTCACCAGCCACGTGCACCTGCATGACGACGATGCGCGTCCGATATCAGGCTGCCTCCTGGAGCACAGGCTGGAGGGTGGTGCTAGGAGCTTCCGTTACCTCCGGTCGGAGACATACAGCCTACCTGACGTCGACGAGGCTGAAGCTCTTCGCAACACACAGGACGCGATGTCTATCGTGGGGCTCTCCGCGGCTGAACAGGTGCGCCGCTTGAGCTCCCGCGCTGACGCTGCCGCCGCCTTCGACCTGTTGTACAGGAGCCTACTCCAAACGCAGCGATAGGCACATCAACCCCAAAGCTTGGGACTAGATTTGACTAAGTGTGCTATGAAAGCTCGTTGCGCAACTGCTGACGGCATCAAGGTATATCCTCTGAGCTGTACGATTTCGGTGAACATCTCAACCTTCTCTACGGCTTACATGAAATAATCGGTGACCTTAATCGCTTGCCATCTGTCATATATCATTCGACAGATTGATTGGGTGTAGCATATCATTTCGATCGTTTCGATCAGCTCTGGATATGGCCTCGTTACTAGCTGACTGAGATTGTGCGACGTCATGTACCTTCCATTCCTTTCCCCGTGACAAGCCCAGAAGGAAGAGCAGAGAAGGGGGGGGGGGGGGGGGGGGGGGGGGGGGGGGGGGGGTTGTGAAAGGGGCCAGCTCATCAATGCCCCTGGTACGTGCGAGCACTATAAGATGAGGTGACATTGACTCGGTGGCTACTGCTTAAAGTCTGTCAGCTGGAAAGGCGACCTTCTTCGACTCGTTTGCCTGTTGAGCGCTCAGCCTGGTGCAATTGTGAGTTGGACCTCTCCGCCAGCAGTGCCCCTGCCAACAATGGACCGTTGCAAGAGGATGTCACGATTGACATGGTGGGCACGACATAATTCTAAACCTCGTTTAGAACAAAAGAAAGGGTGCAGGAGGATGCCACAGAGAGTGCAAGGGGATGCCACAGAGAGAAGCTGCGCCGGTGTGCAGGAAGCCATCTTTGGGGTGGTGGCAGCCATCCTGCACCTGGGCAACCTACAGTTTGTCAACAGTGATGCTGACGAGGCAGTCCCCGCAGACGAAGCCTCGCAGCAGGAGCTTCAGCAGCGCAGTGCCCGCGCCGAGCAAGAACTCGCCCAGCGTCGCGCCGAACTGATGCGTCCGCTCTTCGAGAAGCTGCAAACCGCCATCGACGCAGTCTCGGCCGAGAAAGGACTCGACTTGGTCCTCCCGACGCAGGTCGGCGGCGACCCGTTCATCCTGTACGTCAACGATCAGACCGTCGTCGACATCACGCGGGACGTTGCGGCACGCCTCGGCATTCCCGTCAACGAGACCGAGTAAGCCTACTCATTTCGACTTTTGCGCGGCGCCTCGGAACGATCCGGGGCGCCGCGTTGTGTTTTGTGCACTTTTGGCGCGCGCCTCTCTGTGAAGAACGACGACGCGCGTTATATTCACAGCCGCTGATCTCATCCCAACTCGCCCCGCTACCATGGCCACCGCCTCGGACCCCACGGATCTCCGCATCCTCGTCGTCGATGACGAAGAAGACAACGTCGAAGTGCTTAGCCACTTCCTGGAAGCCGAAGGCTACCGCGTCGATCAAGCCTATGACGGCGAGCAGGCGCTCGAAGTCGTGGCGCGTCACAACAACGAGATCGACCTGATCTTGCTCGACATCATGATGCCGAACAAGGACGGGTACGAAGTCGTCAAGCAACTGCGCAGCCGGGCCGAGACCGAGCACATTCCGGTCATCTTCCTCTCGGCCAAGACCGAAGAAGAGGACCAGGTCAAAGGCCTGATCATGGGCGCCGACACGTACCTCAACAAGCCGGTCCCGCCGAGCGTCGTTTTGGCCAACGTCAAAGCCGTTCTGCGTCGTTCGGGCATCGAAGAGAGCCGCATCCTCCAAGTCAGCAATCTGACGATCTACGAAGACGAATACCGCGCCTCGCTCGACCAGCGCGATCTGGGCCTGACGCTGACCGAGTTCGAACTGCTCCGCTACCTCGTTCGCCACCCGCGCAAAGCGTTTACGCGTCAGCAGCTGCTCGAAACGATCTGGAAGGACGCCATGATGGTGACCGAGCGCACCGTCGACGCGCACATCAAGAACCTGCGCGAGAAGCTGGGCGACTTCGCCAAGCACATCCAGACCGTTCGCGGTGTGGGCTATCGCTTCGTCGAGGACGAGGACGCGCAGGCAGCGTGACCCGGCGCTCAGCGCTGACTACCACCTAATGGCCCGCCCGATGCGTACGCTCGTCCCCACTAGAGCGTCGACTCAGACGTGGATGTTGCTCACGTTCGTGCTCTTCGTGGGCATGGCTGTGCTCGTCATCGCGCTCTACGTCGGGTTTTTCCTGCGCGACCGCACCGATAGCGCGCTAAACGAAACGCTCCGCGTAGAAGCCGAGCGCGTCGCTCGTGTGTTCGATAGAGCAGGCTCGCAAGCCGAACGAGATCAACTCGTTTCGGTGGCTGCGAGCCTGCATGGGTTACATGGGACCGTGATTGATGCGAACGGAAACGCAGTGGCGCAAAGTGTCGATAGGGTGCCGAGTATGACGCTCAGCGAAGTACGCGAAGCGGGTGGCGTCACGCATCGGGAGGACGAAGAGGGAGTGCGCTATTACTACGTCGCCGTGCCGATGGAGTCGGGGAATACGCTACTGCTTGCTCAGCCAACGCCGCGTCTGTATCGCCTTTCGGAGAGCCTGCTGATCATCTTGCTCGTCGGGATGCTGGGCGCGTTTGTGATGGCGCTGATCGGCGCATGGGTGGCGGCACAGCAGGTGACGCGGCCCCTGCAGCAAATCAGGGATCTCGCGCGGCGCATCGCAAAGGGCGACTACGCCGAGAAGATCGCCATCTCTTCTCGGGCAGCGGAGTTTCACGAGGTGGCAAACAGCCTCAATCAGATGTCCGGTAGCTTTCGGGCCAAGATCGACGAGTTGGAGAGTCTGGCGCGGCTGCAGAGCGAGTTCATCGGCAACGTGTCGCACGAAGTCCGCAATCCGATCTTTGCCGTCGGAGGCTATCTGGAAGCGCTCGGCTCGCCGACGCTGGGCGAGGAGCAGCGGAAACGCTACTCGGACAAGGGACTGGCGGCACTCAACCGGCTGCAAAACCTGTTCAACGATCTCATCGAGATCGCCCGCCTCGAATACCGCGAGGATCTGCTGCGCACGACGTCGTTCGATCTCGCCGAACTCGTCCACGAGGTGCGCGAGATGCTGCAACCCAAGGCCGATGAGAAAGGGTTGGGACTCGAGATGAACAACCCACCGCTCTTCGTCACGGCAGACCGCAATCGCATGCGTCAGGTGATCGTCAATCTGGTCGAGAACGCCATCGCCTACTCGGATGAGGGGACGGTTCGGTGCCGGATTCGTCGCCACGGCGATAAGGTCCGCGTCGAGGTTGTCGACAACGGGCGTGGGATTCCCGAAGAGCATCAGAGCCGCATTTTCGAGCGCTTCTACCGCGTCGACCCCGATCGCTCGCGCAAGAGCGGCGGTACGGGTCTCGGGCTGAGCATCGTCAAGCAGATCATGTCCGCGCATGGCGAAGCGATACGGCTCGACAGCACATACGGCAGCGGTACGCGGTTCAGTTTCGATTTGCCCTTCGCTCTCGACACGGCTACGGTAGCCCTTGACCCAGACCCGCGCGCGTAGTGGCAAAAGACGACTAGCTTCTCTAAACCTGACGGATCGTGATGATCTGCCAGGTTTCTCTTTATAGATCAGATCGCTTCCTCATCGTGTCTTCCGTCCCTCACCTGCTTATCCGAGGCGCGCGCCTGCTGCTGCCCGATGCGGTCGATTTTGAGCGTGCCGACCTGCGCATCGCGTTTGGCCGGATCGCTGAAATCGGAACGGATCTTCCGTCACGGGACGGAGAAACCCTCGTCGAAGCTGATGGCGCGTTCGTCTCGCCGGGGTGGATGGATCTGATGGCCGACCTGGGCGAGCCAGGCTACGAGCACCGCGAGACGATTGCGAGCGGTGCGGCGGCGGCGGCGGCAGGCGGGTATACGGCTCTGCTACTCGATCCGGGCACCGATCCTCCGTTGCATACCCGAGATGCCGTCGAGTACGTTCGGTTGCGTGCCGAGCGCGAAGTCGTCGATGTGCTACCAGCGGGGTGTCTTACCAAGAAGCGAGAGGGCAAGGAACTGGCGGAGATGGCCGACTTGGTACGCGGCGGGGCGATTGCGTTTTCGGATGGCGACCACTTTTTGGCCGACGCCGGACTGATGCGTAGGGCGCTCGAATACGCGCGGATGCTGGACAAAACGGTCGTGGTGCATCCCGAAGATGGCGGACTGGCGGGCAGCGGGCTGATGCATGAAGGCGCAGCGTCGACGCGGGCGGGGGCGTTAGGTATTCCCGCCGTTGCCGAAGAAGTCGCCATCGCACGCGACTTGCTACTGGCCTCCTATACCGGCGCTCGACTGCATTTTGCGCACGTGACGACGGCGGATGGCTTGCGGTTGGTGCGCGAGGCTCGGGCGCAGGGCGTGCCCGTTACGGCGTCGGTGTCGCCCTTATACCTGGCGTTCGGCGACGACGACATTGAGGCCTCCGACTACGATGCAACGCTCAAACTGCGTCCGCCTCTGCGTTCGGATGTTGATCGTCAAGCTATCCGTGAGGCGTTGGGCGACGGCACCATTGACGCGTTCTTATCCGGCCACCGCCCTTACGCTGTGTTCGAGGCCGAGTTGGAGTTTGCCGCTGCGCCGTTTGGCGTCTCTTCGCTCGAGACGACGTTTGCTACCCTCTGCGCTACGCTCGTATCGACGGGCGTGATGTCGCTGGCTCAGGTGGTGCGGCTGCTGTTCGACGGGCCGCGCCGCGTGCTCGGGTTGGAAACGCCCCTGCTCGAAGTCGGCGCGGAAGCCAACCTGACGCTGTTTGATCCCGATTACGTCTGGTCGTGCTCGGCTCAGACATTGCGTTCAGCGAGCCGACACACGCCCTACCTCGGAAAAGAACTGCGCGGGCGGGCACTGGGCATTTACAACGGCGGGCGCTGGGTCGCCAACGAGTCGGTCGCTACTGATTCGTGATTTGGGTAACTCTGGTCGGATCAGCGTCGATGCGCTGCGGTTGATAGAGGCGTGATCACTCCCACCGAATCTCTCCGCCGGCAGGTTCGCCGCTGGCTCGACCAACCGCCCGAACCGCGCATGGCGTTGTGGCAGCCCGGCGCGTCGTCTGGCTCGGCACCGTCGGACGCATTCGACATCGCCACGTACAACGTGCATCGGTGGAGCGGAGGGGTGCGTAGGCGAGACGAGTTCGTTCCTCAGCGGGCCGAACAGGTGATCCTGTCGTTGGACGTGCCCGTCATCGCGCTGCAAGAAGTCCTCATTCCGACGCGCGATCACGACCCACTGTCCGACTTCGTCGAGCGCAACGACTTCAATGTCGCCTTCGTCGCGACGCGTCCGCACCGCAATGGGATGCTGGGCAACGCCGTCCTGTCGCGGTGGCCGATCCACTCGGCGTTCGTCATCAACCTGTCGCTGGGGCGGATGGAGCGGCGGGCGGCCTTGGTCGTGCAATTCGAGCGAGGCGAGGGACTGGCGCCGCTGTCGGTCGTGTCGACGCACCTCGCCATTGTCGACCGGACGCGCCGGAGGCAGGTGCAGATGCTGCTGGATCACCCGCGCTTGCAAGGTCCGGTCGTGCTGCTGGGCGACATGAACGCGTGGCGCCACTGCCCGGCGACGCGCTCGCTGGAACGCGAGTTCGAGGACCGCCACCACAACGCCGACTGGCCGCCGTCCTTTCCTGCCGGGCGCCCGCTGCTGGCGCTCGACCGCATTTACGCGCGTGGCCTGAACGTAGCCGCCATCGAGTCGGTCGACACCGAGGCAGCGCGTATCGCCTCGGATCACCTGCCTGTCCGCGCCCGCTTGCACGTGTCGAGCCGGTAGGCCCCCGTGCGTAGTTTGGCGCTCTTCCCCAACGTTGCCCATGACCGAGACTACGGACCGCGTGTTCGACCGCCTGTCGGCTCGCCTGCCCGCCGACCGCGCCTACTCGCTGGACGCCCTCGCCGAAGCCGACGTGCCCGAAGGCATTTCGCACTTCCTCGCCCAGACGCTCCAGCGCCGCCTCGAACTCGAAGCCGCCGCCCTCGCCAAGTCGCGCTCGCGCTGGTTCGATTATGGCGCCGCTGAACTGCAAGAGGCCCAGGCAACGTACCTCTCGGTTCTCGCCGAGCACGCTCAGGTGCCCGCCGAAGAGTGGCATCGGACGTTGCGCCAAGCCGTGATTCAGGTCGTTCCCTACCTCGTCCAACCTGCTCGCGCGTTGGTTCGGTTCGTGTTTCCGCCGGGGCGAGACGAGTTGTCTGCCGATGTGGTGCGGCGCCGGATGCGGTACTTCAGCGCGTACGGCTACCTGACCGAAGTCGTACGGGCGTATCTGTCGCAGAAGGGCGAGGAGGTCGTCACGCGTAATGGGCTGTCGCGCCTGCTGCAACGCATCGAGCATCGCACGCCGTCCGAATACGACGCCGACGATTGGATCGGCCTGTTGGGACAACTCTACGAACTGGTCGGAGAAGGGCGTCCGCCGCGCGTCGATGCTGAGTTGATCGGCCAGTTTCTGCGGGACAAAGGGATGCGTGAGCAGGCGCAAGCCGTAGAAGCACACGGACAGCCGCTGACGACGGACACGTTGCGCGATTTGTTGGTGACGTCCGATGAACCCACCGTCTCCACTCCGCCGACCGTCGACTTGCCCGACGCTCCCGAGCTACCGGCCCCAGCGACAGTGGCCGAGCCGAAACCCGCTGCAGTCGAGCCGCCAGCACCTGATCCTGAGCCGATGCCCACTCTTCCGCAAGCACCGCAACCCTTGTGGCAGCGGTTCGCGCAGAACCGAGCGCCGACGGCAGCGCCAACGTCGACCTCCAGCGAAGCGCCTCAGCCCTTGTGGAAGCAGTTTGGGAAGAGCGGCGCTCTGCCGTCCTCGACGCCTCCGACCGAGCGCGCGTCTGACCTCGATCGAAACGAGCAGCGCGCGTTGGGCAGCGTGCCACTCGCTCAGCGCCGCCTATACGTCCGCGACCTATTTTCCGGGTCCGAAGTCGCGTACGGCGATTTGCTCAACCGCTTGGCGATTGCCGGATCGTGGTCCGAGGCGTCGCGGGCATTGGGCGCTGCCTACCGGGACCACCAGGTCAATATCTACAGCGCGACCGCTGTCTCCTTCACCGAAGCCGCCGAGCGCCGCTTCCACTCGTGACACTCGTCACTCCTGATCCCGAAGTCTCTACATGTCGACACCACTCGAAACGCTTGAAGAACGCCGCCACCAATCCCTCGCAGGCGGAGGAAAAGCGCGCATCGCCAAGCAGCATGAAAAGGGCAAACTGACGGCACGCGAGCGCATCGACATCCTGCTCGATCCCGGCTCATTCGTCGAGATCGGCGCGTTCGTTCGGCATCAGCAGACGGCGTTCGGCCTGGACAAATCGCGTCCGTATGGCGATGGCGTCGTGACCGGCTGGGGCACCGTTGACGGGCGGACGATCTACGTGTTTGCGCAGGACTTTACCGTCTTCGGCGGATCGCTGGGCGAGGCGCACGCGCAGAAGATCGTCCGCGTCATGAACCTGGCGATGGAGAACGGCTACCCCATCGTCGGCCTGAACGACAGCGGCGGAGCGCGCATTCAGGAGGGCGTGGCAGCGCTCGGCGGCTATGCGGACATCTTCCTGCTCAACACGTTGGCGTCGGGTGTCGTGCCGCAGATTTCGGCGATCCTGGGACCGTGCGCAGGCGGCGCCGTCTACAGTCCGGCCATCACCGACTTCGTGTTCATGGTCAAGGAGACGAGCTACATGTTCGTGACCGGCCCGAATGTCGTCAAGACGGTGACGAACGAGGACGTGACGCAAGAGGAGTTGGGAGGCGCCGACACGCACGCGAGCAAGTCGGGCGTCTGCCACCGCGCCTTCGCCAACGAGGGCGCCTTGCTGCTCGGCATCCGAGAGATGCTCGGCTACCTGCCGTCCAACTGCGCCGACCCGGCGCCGGAGCTCCCGACGGACGATCCCGCAGACCGCGCCGACGCAGAGCTGGATACGCTCGTCCCGGACGACCCGAGCAAGCCGTACGACATCCACGACGTCATCGGACGCGTGGTGGACGACGGCCGCTTCTTCGAGATCCACCCCGACTTCGGGAGCAACCTCGTCGTGGGCTTCGCGC
The DNA here is from genome assembly GCA_032356305.1 of Prasiola linearis. NCBI lineage: Eukaryota > Viridiplantae > Chlorophyta > Trebouxiophyceae > Prasiolales > Prasiolaceae > Prasiola > Prasiola linearis. Next base: position 208 of record JAULKR010040108.1, on the reverse strand, counting down.
GCCTGGGTGGGCAGAGCGTGGGCGTGGTGGCCAACCAGCCCGCCGTGCTCGCCGGCGTGCTCGACATCGACGCCTCGGTCAAGGGCGCGCGCTTCGTCCGCTTCTGCGACGCCTTCGGCATCCCGCTCGTGGTCTTCGAGGACGTGCCGGGCTTCCTGCCGGGCACGGACCAGGAGTGGAACGGCATCATCCGCCACGGCGCCAAGCT
>JAULKR010039997.1:0-12046 GCA_032356305.1 Prasiola linearis | reverse complement strand
CTGGTGGAACCGGGACCAGGTCTGGCGGCAGCGTTCCTGCGCCAGAGGCTCGCGGACCGGCTCTTCGCGTTCGTCGCACCGAAAGTGGCAGGCGCAGGGATCGGCATCGCGGACGACTTGAGCATCGCGAAAATGGCCGATGCGCTCACGTTTTCGGAGAGCACATGGGAAACCGTCGGTCCGGACGTTCTGCTGCGTGGACACTTCCGTACAGCTTGATGCGCTTTCTCCCTCTCCTGCTTGTTCTCGCCGCCTGCGCGCCAGATCCCGCGCCCGTTCCAGCAGCGCCGCTCTCCTCCGAGTTCGCCGCGCCCCTGGCGCCAGAGGCGTCCCAAGCGCTCGCGAATGAAACGGAGTGGACCACGGAGCCCGTGGATCTGTCCGCTGAGGCCTCTGGCGTGACCGTCACCGCCGTTCGTGTCGCGCAGCAAGACGGCTACGACCGCATCGTGTTTGATCTCCAAGGCGGCCAACCCGGCGTCCAGATCCAGACCGTCGATTCTGTCGAGGCGTGCGGGTCAGGAGAGCCACTAAAGATTGAAGTAGGATTTGATCTTTAAGTCTTTAAAGAGTTTCCCTGCCTCGTCTTTTTGTTTAAGCTCTTCAGCGACGTAGATCAGCGCCGCTTTGAACCTTCTTAAATCATCAGAATCCATCATCAGATTTTTAGAAAGATAGTGGTCCATTGAGGCTTCCAGAATCACTTTTTGATGCAGTTTCATCAGCTGTTCGAAGGTCTCGGGACTCACGTGATAAACCCATTCGATAATTCTGTTGGCAGCGAAAGGATTATAGGAAGTCAGACCCGCATCATTGTCTTTGAGCACTAAGTTTTCTGAAAAGGCATGGCGGTAGCCTTTCTGGTCGAGGTAGCCGGCCACGATTTTTCGAAGTTTTTGTCTCCGCGGTCGAATCTCTTTGCGCCAGTTCTTGGGCTCCTTCTCAGTCTTCTGAAAGTTCGCCAGAATCGAAGACGTTCCCGGAAGTCCTTGCTCGACATCGCTTTCCATCATCGCTTCAACCTCATCGATGGAGACCTTACGAACCTTACTGGCCCCATCGACAATGAGCCAATGGTATACGGAGTGGGTGTTACCGAAGCGGTCTCTCTGCCCGAAAAGAGTATCGAGAATGATCATGTCTGAAACATCTTTCATTCTTTGGAGAGCGCTATAGTTGTCACCGTTGAAGGCAGGCCCTATGAACTCTCCAATAGGTCTTCTTTCTTTGAGCCTATGGTAAGTGCTGGACGCATCGGTCATGAAATTTACCAAACGTTGCTTCTTACTTTTACCGCCCAACCACACACCATTGTATGTTTTTTGCTCGTTCGTCGGATTTACCGAGAGTGCCCCGTACGTGTAGCCTCCATCGGGAGTCACCAATGCGGGGTCTCGCTTTTGCAACTTTAATCGCAGTCCGCGCCAGCTGTCAGAGATTCCCTCAGTGTTGCCGTCAGCGAAATTAACCGCCTTGTCGACAATAGACTCATGGGCCGCCTTCTCTAGAGTCCGTAAAACGGCAGGTGGGACCATCTTGATCCCTAAAGCCCGAGAGATATGATAGTAGCCAAGGATTGAAGACGTTTTTGTGCCCGCGGTGGAGTATTTGTATTTCGCCTTCACTCCGCTATTTTTGCCGCCAATCTTGGGGTTGCAAGCGCTCTCGACCTGTTCGCGAGTTTGCCTTTTAGTGATCTTGATAAAGTGAACACCAGGGAACGTGGAGTTCATTTTTGGACAGACGGCCATAGCTTTAGAAAAGCCTTCGCTGTCGTCCTGGGGTTCAGAGTGAACATCGTAGGTGCAGAGCTTGGACGTGGTTTTCATATCGCTTTTTGAGTAATCCTCTCCGCCACCGATGTTGATAGGCTCTGAGATTTCGCAGACCTCACCTCTGGAAAGCTGAAAAGTTTGAGAGGCCAAAAGAGGCGAGCCGGCAATGGCTGCGAAAACTAAAAAAACTAAAAGTTGAAGCAAGAGAACTCCTAAATATTAAGGGATTTGAAATTGTGGTGAAATTATCACTGGGCAAAATCGATTTCATGTTTCCCTGTGAAATTTACAGTCTGCTCCGGCTGAGGTGTGAATCTGAACCTAAAAAAGGTGGCCTTTGGGGCGCTCTTATCGATTGCAGGGGCAAGTCGATGGAAATAATGAACGTGTATGAAAATCGTACAGATTTATTTTTTAAGCTTTTGAAAATTTCACCTAGAATCGAGATGGAAAGATCTAACCTAAAACTTGTTACTAGGCCTCGGTAACCATCCTGACGAATGAGACACGGCGAGTCGGAGGGCGTTCTGCGTCCTCGAGCCCGCGACACGACGTGTCCTTCATCAAAGACTGCGGTCTAGACGCCTTCGCAACCTTGCTGTAAACCTACTTTTCACATCAAATTAAGGAGTATCGCCCATGGCAGCAAAAGCAGCAGAAAAAGGTTGGTGGCCCTTTCCCTCTCCGATCAAATATATCGTGGGGAACGAAATCTGTGAGCGTTTTAGCTTTTATGGAATGCGGTCGATTCTTGTGGTGTTTATGGTGGAAGTTCTGCTCTTCCAACAGTCTCAATCGACAGAAGTCTTTCACCTCTTTGTTGCGGCCTGCTACTTGACTCCTCTTCTTGGCGCCTATCTCGCCGACCGATGGTTTGGCAAATACAACGTCATTCTTTACCTCTCACTCTTTTACTGCGCTGGGCATGCGACTTTGGCCATCTGGGAAAACAGCTTCGGACTGTATCTCGGGCTAGGGCTCATCGCTTTTGGTGCCGGAGGTATTAAACCCTGTGTGTCGGCTTATGTCGGAGATCAGTTTACCAAAAAAAATCAGCACCTCCTTCGGGCCATTTATGACATCTTCTATTTTGGTATTAACTTGGGCTCAGTGGCCTCGTCGTTTGCGACTCCCATTCTTTTACAGAAGTACGGTCCTTCGGTGGCTTTCGGCATTCCCGGAGTGCTCATGGGTATCGCCACTTTTGTTTTCTGGTTGGGGCGAAAGCAGTTCACCAATATCCCACCGAGCGGCGCCGACAAAGACAGCGTCTTTATCATCTGGTGGACAGGTCTGACCACTAAAGGCAAAAAATCGTTTTGGGAGCGCGCAAAAACGAAGCACCCTGTAAAGCGTGTAGAGGAGTCTCAGGCGGTCTTTGATCTTTTGAAGGTCTTCGCATTCATCTCAGTTTTTTGGGCGCTTTTTGATCAGACGGGCTCCACGTGGGTTCTGCAAGCGCAAAAAATGTATCAGCCGGAAGTGGATTTTTGGTTTTTCTCTACCAAAATTTTGCCATCGTCCATGCAGGCTGTAAACCCGGCCATGGTGATGATCCTGATTCCGCTTTTCGGTTTCTTTATCTATCCGTTCATCAACAAATTTTATAATTTTACTCCGTTGCGGCGGATGGGGTGGGGGATTGCCCTTGCTGCCATTTCGTACTTTCAGGTCGCTTTTATGCAGCTGTTGATCGATCAGGGGCACACCCTGAATATTCTCTGGCAGACGGTCCCGTACCTCACGCTGACAGCTTCGGAGATTATGGTCTCTATCACTGGTCTTGAGTTCGGTTACACCCAGTCGCCAAAGACCACCAAATCTACCGTAATGAGCATTTGGTTTTTGGGCGTCTTTTTCGGAAACATACTTGTTGTCGGCTATTCAAAGCTTTCGGTGTCTCTGGGCTTTGGCACCGAAGTCGCCACCACTGGAACTTTCACATTCTTCGGAATTTTAAGTCTTCTCACAGCGATTCTGTTCGCTCTTCACACGCGCAATTATAAAACTAAGAACTACATGAACGAATAAATCCTTGTGGGGTTTCTTGTTTACGAAAAAAGCTCTGGTCCACTTCGTGGAATCCGGGCTTTTTTTGTTTTGAGGGGCCACATTGATCCAGATTTTCCAGGGTAGGTCTAGTGAGGTGGCAAAACTCACGCTAGACTGTAGGTATGAAAACCTTTGTTTTTAGTCTCAGATTTGGTGTTGCAATTTTGATTTTCGGATTTTGGCTTGGAAGCCCGCTCGCTGACACAGAGCCTGGTGGTGAACTCAAAGTCACCAAGCCAACGTCCGCCTCAGTGTCTGAAAAGACGACAGTGATTCCACTAGAGTTCGGAGTCTACTGCTCGTGCGGTAAAGGCATTTATTCTGCAAAAGAAAAAACGCTGAATTTTCTGGAAGCGAAAAAGAAAGTCTTAAACAAGTGCTATGAATTTTACCCTGAACAGAATGAAAATAGCATAAAGTGCTTTGATGCTTTACCCTTGGAATACGTTTGCTTTATCAATAAAGGATTTGACGGGGCCTTTCAATTTATGATGCGTACAGCGCCTAACCAAAAAGTAGCGTTGGAAACCGCAGGGTACGACTGGCGCAACAGATCGCAGTCTGTGCAAGTTCTAGGCTGCAGTGAGGGGCCTCTAGATCCCGATAAGCATTTGGGCAGGCTCAACAGCCTTGAGCAAGAGATTCTCAAGCAGTGTGCCGGTGAGATCCAGGTCAAGTGCAAAGACTTCGCCTCTGACATTCACAAGACCGTTTCTTGCCTGAAGACGGAGGCCGAGGGCCGAGAGGTGAAGAGCTGTCTCGAGGCGCTCATGTTTCCTTAGGCTTCTTCACATTCCCTGACACTCCCTCAGGGTGCCTTGGGTTTGGGGTCCAGTATTGACCTCGGAATCTGAAATCGATAGCCTTATTCCATGAGTTTAAAGCCCCTATTCTTTTTGTTACTCTTTTGCCCTATGCTGACTTTTGCTAAAGACGTTCAGTGCACGCCTGAGGGCAAATGCTGTGCCCGTTGGGTCAAGGGCGAGGGCTGCATCAATCAGTATCTTTGCTCGGAGTGTTCGAAAAACAAAAGAGTTCGCAAAAAATGCACCGAGGAAGGCAAGTGCTGTGCGGAGTGGGGTGATGGCGGCGAGTGCCTCAATCCTTATCTGTGTGAAGACTGTAGTCTCCCTGAGCGTATACGAAAGACGTGCACTGAAGATGGCATGTGCTGCGCCGAATGGGAGCTTGGAGGGCGATGCTCGAACCCCTACCGCTGCAAGGAGTGCCCCAGGGCTGTTCCCGATTGAGGGAAGTGTACCGTATCGAGACAGACCTCTGCCAAAAATTGTCGAGCTGCGAAAATTGTCCGAGTCCCGAGTTTTTTCATTTTCTGAGCGTAGATTCTAAATTCGGAATAAACTAGCAATTCTAGGTAGATAGAGAATCTTGGGCAAAGCTTAAATTTCTTTTAAACCTGTCAAACACGGAACGCCTTTTGCTCTTATAGAATGGTGCGACTTGTTTGGAGGATACGTGAAATTGTTTGTACGGCTTAGTATTGTATTGATCGCAGTGATTCAGTTCAGTGATCTTTCTGTGCGCACGGATGTGCTCACGGCAGAGACTCAACGACCGCAAACTCTTTTTTCTATCGATTCAGATTATAGTCAGTCTTCTTCTGTCGACTCTAAAAATGAACTCTGGGAGTCTTCTATATATATGGTCCACGGTGTAGAGCATCAGATCCGTTGGCAGCGGCAAGGTCGCCACATCACGGTTGCTAAATCTTGCGCTTTTAAAGGCGAAAGGGTTGTCGCCCAAGTCACTCTCAATACGAACCAAAAATTACGTTCTGCCAAAGGCACAAAAGTCAAAATGAAATCCAAGGCGCTCTGTGAGATTCATTTAGCTCCAATGACTGCAGAAAACCAATTTTTGATCAAAGACTCCAACCTCAGTATCTCTGGAAGCAATGAAGATGGAAGCTTCGAACTTTCCGTCTTCTCCGATTCGGAAACGGTACAGGATGCTCGCCTCTTAAAAATTTCAAGTGAAACCTAAACCTTAAAACTGAACGTTGAATCTCAGCGGGATATTCATTCAAATCACATTATACTTATACTTACGGACTGAACACAGCTTGGCAGCTTGATGGAATCATCGCGGCCCCTTGCGCATAAGGATTGTCCTCAGCGGCGTCATAGGCCAGCTCTATACCAGTGCCAAAGCAGCTCAGGTTTTCAATATCGGTTCGACATGCTGCCTCTGCGGTCTCATCCGGCTGTATGGTCGCGCTAGTCTCTCTATCGAGAGTGGCTTGAAGGCTCCCGTCCTCCCCTTGAGAAATTCCTATTTCTGTATCGATGTCAGTCAGAGCCAGCCAAGATTGGTTACAGTCGGTAGCTTCAACGTTATGACATCGGCGAATCGCTGAGCAGGCGTTGGAGACCAAGAGGTCCACAAAAAAGGCAGGCTGAATGTTATCCGAAGGCGTACCGTTGTTCGCGGTGGGATTGCCGGTCTCTGTTCCGTTGCTATCACAGCCGCCGGAACAAACGATGAAGAATAACAAGATTAAAGATTTTAAGTATGTCTTCATTTGTCTTGGCCTCGAGTCAGTGGAAACAATTGCAAATTTAGCTGATAGACTCGCTCTGGAGATGGGTCACTATCCGCCATGGCCATCAGCTCTTTTTTAAACTCCTGAATTCGTCTTTTCATCTTTAAGAAGGTCTCGTTAGAGACGGGTGTGCAGATTGATGAAATCTCACGGTCCGCTGAGGCAATGACGTCTAGGGAGTCCTGAGCCTTCATCATCATCTGTTTGTGATAGAGAGTCACAAAGCTTGATGAGACTTCATCGCTGGTCGCTAGGTTTTGGTCAACGGGCTCCCAATGCCCGTGCTTATCCTTCGCGAGGAGGCCCAGCTTCTCAAGAGTTTTTAGGCCATTTTCGACATCTCTGATTTTGAGCACTGGATAAAACTGGTTTGCAATCCACTTTGGGTCGCTGTCGAATTGGTGGCAGAGAGTCAGTTCTCTGATGCCAATAAGGTACCAGTGGTTGTAATAAGAGAGTTGCGCCTTGGTCAGTGGATTCATTTTTTGATAGATTTTGGACTGAACCATTTCGATGGCGAACTGGGCTCGTTCTGTAGGGCTTTCCGATTGGTTGAAGGCCACAAGCTTCGTGAAAAAATGGGATTCCTCTTTTGAGAGTTTCAAGGCTTGGGCAAACTTCAGAATACTCTCGTCTGAGATATTTCGTTGGTCCTGGATCACAAGTTTCAAATAATTTGGAGACGAGAAACCCGCTTTTTTCGCAAAGTATCGATATGAAAAATGGTCTGTCGATGCTTTCAAAAAAACGTAAAGATCCTCTAAATACTTTCGATAATCTTTGTATTCAAAAAGGATTGGTTTTTTTAGCTCGCAGTTCTCATTCATAAGGAACCTATCGGAATACTTAGGTGAACGCTAAAGTCCTGGGCTCCAGCGTATTCTGGGTCCCAAGACTTTCTCAATCTAAAACACTCTCGAAATTGGAGCATCCTAATCCAGTTCACAGTCTAAGCTCGAAGCCTGAAATTGAATGGACTTGAGGACCTTTGATGGCTGAGTGGGATCATGCTGGGTCAGGCCAAACCTTGAAATGGCTAAAAGGCGCTCGTCCAATTGGAAAATACGGTTGATATCTAGCGAAGTCCGAGGCGTGTTCCACCAGAAGCTTGCCGGGTCCTCGAACTGGCATTGACTCCCAATCATCGCCGAGTGAGTCGCTTGACCTAAAGACTCAAATCCTGACTCACTGACGCGATAGAACTGCGCCCCGGTAAACTCTTGAGTTTTGTAACCCCAGGGATCAGGGGAGAGGGCCTTCACGCGAACGATGGGGAAGCCTAAGAGGTTGGATTGTGGATCATGATAGAAGGCTTGGTGGTTGAAGAGAACATCAGAAAAGCTCCCGCGATCACCGATTTCTATCTGACTAACGATGCCTGGTCTCAAAGGATCTTCGATGTCAAAAAGTGAAAGTTGAACGCCCTCGAAATAAGCGAAATCGCCTTGGTCGTCGGCAGCGTAGCCAACTCCGACAAGTTTGTTGCCCAAGGCGGGATGGATATATCTAGAAAACCCGGGCGCTTTCAACTCCGAAAGAATCTGAGGACCTTTCGGGTCCAGCAAATTGATGATAAAAAGAGGGTCCGTTTTTTTAAAAGTGACCACATAGGCTTTGGAGTCGATATAGCGCACGGAGCGAATGTCTTCTGTCCGACCAAAGTCTCTGACGCTACCAATAGTAGAAAACTGATGAGACTCCATGTTGTCGAGGATGAAAAGGTTATTGGTTTGTATGGAGTCTAAACCGTAAGTGGTCGTAGCCACTGAAATTTCGCCTCCGGCCAGCTCGCTATAGGCCCAAGGTCCGATCGTTCTACCCTCAAAAGCACCGACGGCTTCAAGTTTTGGCGTCGAGCTTAACAGATTCCACTTTGTGATCGCATTCACTAAAAGAGATCGGGACCCCGACTCATTTGAAGCAAGGCTGGGGGCGTTTTGAAGAGTCTCAGTGTAGGGGCCAGCAATGGAAATATAGATATTCTTTTTGGTGAGGTAGAGACTCTCTTCGCTCACATAAGTCTCTGTGAAAGATCCGAGTATGGAATTGCGGCTGTAGACGACATTGTCCTCGCCCAAATCAAATTGATGAACTGTAGATAAATGAGTGTCGGTCTCAGAGGTTAAAGGTCTATAGATCGAACTGCAGTCGATACCCGAAAGACTTTGACGTAAAGTGGCTTGAAGCTGCTCCTTTGATTTACCGTAAACCTCAGGTACGAGCTCTTTATTGGTAACGACGATAAGGCGACTGCCTAAGAGTCTGGTACTTAAAACTTCTCCTCTTACCAAATAATCATTTTTAAGTTTAGGAATCTCTGTTCCCGAAACGTCATAAAAGCGAACTTGTGTTGTGGTCTCTTCTCCGCTATCGATGAGCCCCATTACGACAAGAGTTTTACTAAAATAAAGTAGAGAGGTGCGCTTCAAATTGGAAGTTTCGATTTTTCCTGAAAGGTTGAGGTCGGCGCGCTTTAGCATTTCCACGTGTCCAGGCTTGGCCACAAAAATTAGAGACTCCGAGACTTTCACCATGTCGCCTTCGTCAACGCCACTTTCTTGTAGATTCGTGACGCCGCCATTAGGGCTCGTCTCTGGTTGAGAATCCAGGGACGGGCTCGAATTATTGGAAAAGTTTGCGGAGCACACTTCTGCGCTTCCGAACTCAGAGTATCCGTAGGCGCCAAAAGATTCGGCGAGCAGCTCTAGCTTCGGCAGTAGCGCGTCTTCAATATCGGCACAAGAACCAAAATTTTCGACTTCCAATCGAAGCTTCGCGGGGGGCTGGGGTGGAAGCATGGTGGACGAGCTTTGAAAAGCCATGCTCCAGAGCGAGTTTTCTCTGGATCCGCAATCTTCCGAGGGGTTTGTGCATGATGCGCTGAGCGCCAATATACTTAGTAATAGAATACACCTGACAATCATAATTCCTCCAAATAGTGGTTTCTCTCAGACGTACAGCTTGGAGTTCTAATATAATCGAAATCTACATATTTAGCGAGATGGGCACTGCTAGAATACACCAACAAATGTATTCATGAAGAATACGGGGCGACCTTCCGGTGCCTCGAAGAGCCCTCCGGAAAATTATTTGGCAGAGGGCGAGAATTTATATGTTTCTATCGTTGAGCTTGGGTCTAAATACATCGGGTAGAGTGGCCCGTTAGGCCTTTACATTCGCTCTAAGCTTCAGCCGCCATCTGCAGGGCAATAATGTCGTGGTTGAGCCAAGCTACGGGTTGCTGAATATTCCATGAATCGTGGAGCATCAACTGACCACTGGCTTTAAAGACCTCTTCACTGAGGACATAGGTGATGAGGTCTTTAGGATCTTTGTGCATTTCGATAAGATGGTTGGACGAATCCAACATAAATTCCATTTGGTCTTTTGAGTTATGATCGGGCCAATTTTCGAAATTACTATGCCTTTGAATGCGTTCGTCATTCACATACTCTTTGGTAAAGGTCATGATTTCCGAGACAGTGTGTTCCTCTTTGAGTTTCGCTTTGCAAGCTTCCAGCACTTTCATACTTGCGCTGGAGTGGACGCCCTCTTTTTCGATGGCACCCATGAGGGGGTATAAAGAAACTTCGACGCCTTGGAAAATACTACTAGAATTCGTTAGGATCTCTGGACAATTGTAAACGCAGCATGAGACGCCTTCGTCATGAAAAGCTTTCGCCGTTTTTTCCAGTTCAATTTTGGCCCAGCCCTGAACGTAAGGGGTGTAAGTTTGCCACTTGTATTCGCCATTGGTTAGAATCTCCGTGCCGTGATAACCATAGGCCACATAGGCGACCTTGCCGCCGTTGACAGTGATAGACTGTCGCAGGTCCGAGCTGACCTCTATGAGGTGACGGAGAGTGTAGGCTGTGACCTCGTTAAAGTTTTGGTCACAAAGTTTGCCGATATCGCTGTTCCAAAAGTTTTCAGACGGGATAAAGCGATCGCCTCGTCCTTTAAAAACTTTGTTCATCGTCGGCATCAGAATTTTGGCTCTGGGAACGCCGCCGGCCATTGTGTGAGCAAAAAGGACGTTGGCGCCTTTTGGGATATGATTTTTCAAAGCCTCCATATACTTAGCGGTGTTCTCGCGAAATCTCTGAACGGCAAGTTTTTTGGCGTCAGCGATACTGTCCCAGTCGAGCTTCTTGGCTTCCCAATCGTTGATTTTAATCCCCTGAAGCTGATCGCAAGGGGATACACCCTTACTGTCCTTCTGCATATCGAAGCCGGCCTCTAACGGAATATTGATAAACGGCTGTGGAATATCTGCTGTCTCTTCAGAATTAAGAGGACGAAGACTGCCGTCCCGGTCCCGGCGACCCACGGTGGAGCGCACAATAGTCATGCCTAATTTTTCGGCCTCATCCACTAGCCCATTCGCGTAGCCTTTGGAAAAGAGTTCGCCAAAAAGAACCAGAACGTCTCCGGCCTTATAACCTGCTGTTGATGGGACTTTACGAAGAGCATTCATGAAAAACTCCTTAGGGGGCGCATTTTGGCCCGAATGTGAGATCTAAAAGCCCGAATATTAGTGGAGAGCGTGGTTTTGAGTCAAACCCTTGGGGTCCATGGCCCTGTGTCATTGAACCTGGATTGAGATTCGGCAAGATTGGGCTTAGTTTAGAGGTATGAAAACTGGTTCTAAAGTCGTCAGCTTGGTCCCGTCGTGGACGGAATCCCTCGTAGAGTGGGGCGCAAACGTCGTTGGCAGGACGCGCTTCTGCATTCATCCCGAGAATGAGACCTCGGAGATCCCTGCCCTCGGAGGGACTAAATATCCTGATTATGCTAAGGTGAGAGCCCTGAAGCCAGATCTTCTCATCGTTGATAAAGAAGAGAACACCAAGGATATTTTAGAGAACTTTGACGGGGACGTTCACGTTTCTCATGTGCAGAGCTTATGGGATATGCCTATTGAGCTGCAAAGATTGGCTCAGACCTTTATTCATAAAGGAGATTTAGAAGTTGCAGCGAGAATCTTGAAAGATCGGGATCGTTGTGAGGCTTTGCTCAATCGGCGTCCCCAGCTCGATCTCAAGCAGCTTCCAGGTGTGCTAAAGTGGCTCCGTCCTCCCGAGGGAGATATGGAGACCGTACTTTATTTAATATGGAAAGATCCATGGATGACGGTCTCAAAGGATACTTATATTGGGTCTCTGCTGGGTTATTTAGGGCTCCGCAACCAGCTTTTGGACTTCGATCAAAAATACCCGCAATTGGATCTTGAGCCCTATTTAAATGCGAAGACTCTTTTGCTCTTTTCTTCAGAACCGTTTCCGTTTTTAAAAAAAGAAAAGGCCCTGATGGATCTTCCGTGCTCCATGGCTATGGTTGACGGGGAGAGCTACAGTTGGTTCGGAGTGCGAAGTCTGAAGTTTTTAGAGTCTGTCGCCGGAGTCTCAGCGTCGTCCTGAGCGTATGCGAAGGATCTCAACAAAGCCGGCAGAGGACTATCGACCGAGGTTCGTCCCCTTAGGAGCAAGCTCAGATCCTTTGCGTTCGCTCAGGACGACGTAAAAATTGGCGCTCTATTCAGTACGAATTCGACGCAAAGGCTCTTCGCAGAGCCTCTCCTTGAAGACTGACGGGACATCAGCGGCAAGTAAACGAGCCAGCTGTTGTATTTCTTGGCATCTTCTTCGAGCCACTG
>JAULKR010039996.1:0-41422 GCA_032356305.1 Prasiola linearis | reverse complement strand
CGCAGAAAAATATGAAGATGGGTGCCGTTTACAATAAAGTGACTAAACTTCACTTCAGGAAAACACTGGCAGGCGCGTAGCAAAGCTGCAAAGACAAGTAGTTTGACCAGCGGATTAGCAGGCAGCATCAGACCATCCTCAACACTGGTGGTGATACAATAGATGCCGCCGCTCATCGGCGCTTTTCTTAGTCTGGGCATTACGATAACAATAACGAAAGCAACGAGATTTTGATGCTAGACGAAAGCGACGAGATTGTTGCTACGCTGTAGGGGGGCTCCAGATCTATCTATAATCGTAATCTCCGATGACATACGACACTCTGGACTCAGGTCACTAGGTTGTGAACTACAAGTCAGGGCTCTACTCGTCTGACTTCAAAAACCACAGTTTCTTAATTTCGGTCGACAGATCCGTTACCTCACATTCTAATCCCCTCAGATAAAACTGCAGCATGCTGCCCTCGACCGCGGCCAGCCCCAACATCTTTGAGAACAACTGAAGGTGATTATCAGGGTCAGGTTTAGTATCAAGACCTAGCCCATTGATACTCACCCGACAGCTTCCTGCCATCAGCACATCTTGCAACTCCTGAGTGGGTCGCATATGCAACCCATCGGGGCAGACTACCTTGGCTCTAAAAGTGATATTGAGGTCAAGGTTTTCTTGTTGCTCTGTATCCTGAGTGTTAATGGTCATACCTTGAGTTATTAGGAGTTCACAGAAAGTGTTGCACTTCTGATTTAAAAAGTTGAAGGAGAGGGATAGGCTTGTAGTTAATCCCTGATAGAAACTTAACGTTCGCGTTAGCTGATAATCTCTCTAAGGAAGTTTGATTTCCCGAGGTTTTTGCTGAGATCTGCCACTGCTGCTCGTTGACCAGCTAATTCAAATGTCAGCCTCTCCCCAAGATTTGCGTTGATCCCGCGCAGAGTTTGCTCCAGCGCAAAGCAATTTAAACCTCCGGGGCTGGTATCGATCTCCTCTCCATTAATACGTACCTTACAGCTCGCTGACATCAGAAGGTCGGCAAGATCTTGTACTGGCCTCCGGTGCAGGCCATCCTTATCTACAACTTCATATTTCAGATTGAGCCTCAGTTCGGGACTCTGGCTTATGGTGCTCATAAGCTTATCTTATTGCCGAGCGGTCACGTTGGCCAGACTATTGTTTCATTCTAAATTACTAGGTTGGGCTCAGATAAATGTGGCTAAGCCAAAGACAGAGGAGAGATTGCTGCAGACGGATTAGGGGTCGACGCCGCGGCAAAAATGAAAGAAACAGCTTAGCTCAGTACTAAGTTTGGATTCTTGGCTTGTGAAGCGCTTGAGAAGTAGGCTTCTGAGTCTCACTTAAGTGCTGGAGCTTTTAACTACAAATTTGAACTACTCTTGTTCTTAGCATTCGCTATATGGGTTCTAAGAATCTACTCTTGGCGCAAAAGAGAATGGTCAAACAGAATGGCGGTGAAATCATCAGGTCGCCAGCAATGTGCAGGGAGTTAGTTCAGCAATCGCACGAGCCTACCAGTCCCTTGATGGCTATCGATTACAAACAGCCTTGTCGACGGAAGCGCAATTAACAGCAATTCCGGAGTTTCGTCGCTCTACGACAGAGCGACTTCGATGCCTGTTCACGATAACCTACGAAGGAAGTCGTGTTTGAACAAATGCTCAGCGATCGACAAGAATAAATCTGAACATAAATCTCTGAGAATCAGAATATCGCAGACAAGTCACAAATTAGACAGACCGGCTGCTCTCCCAGCGGAGGTTGCTAGAGAGCCCGGCTTTCACAGGCCGGTGTGATTTTCTACAGTCAACTGCTGAAGCCCGAACTTTAGTTTTAGGCTTCAGCATCGAGGAGCAGCTATGTACTTCGCCGAAGTTACCTAGGACAGGTTTAATGGGTGGTGCGATGTCTAATTAGGCCTCTATCAAAGCTTTTCTCATAGATTTGTGGCCCGACGAGGCTTAGGAGCTGACAGAGTCGTGGGGGGGGGGGCAATTTGCCAATCTGTTACTACAGTAAAAGCAAGGGCTGACGTTAGTAGCTAAGATATTAATGAATCTAATCTAGTAGGCTTAGACAGCTTCGGGCAGTAACTTCGGCTCAAGTTAAAACGAATGCTCTGGGAAGCTGACTGACCATGTCACTTGCGCAAATCAGCTAGACCCAGATGATTGCAGCATAGATGATAACCGTTGCTCAGCGCCGTACCAGTCCTGCACTTCTGTAAACCGGCCCTTGAGTGAGGTTATAGGTATAACTTGGGTCCGGTATAGACTCTCTATCAGTGAGCTTTAGGCGGCACCCTCTCCCAGATACATGTTCGGAATCAAGAAAATTCGGCTAAAACCTAATTCAAAAAGTATAGCGCCAAAGGCGGGAAGCGGCCGAGAGAAATCCAACTAACTTACCTGGGATTCCGCTTGCCGAGGCGGCGCCTGATAAAAAAGGAAATTTCATTACGCGGAGATGGCAACCATTGCTGCCTCTCCGCGGTAGAAAGTCCCTCTACGACTCGTCGCGGGTGCGGAGAATTCTCGCGAACTCCTCACGAGAACCTAATAGGCCACCAAACACTGCGCCGAAGGCTCCAAGTAGGATTGCCAGAAAACTCCAGAACGCAGCTCCAGCTATTCCAGCACTTGCTGCTTCTGCAGTTTTAGCAACTTTACGAGAAGCCTTGTCGCCGAGACGATTTAACTTAGACTCAGCTCGCTGAAGCTGGTTCGACCATCGCTCCACAATTACCTGAGCCTTGGCTTGTCCGACATCGGTACGAGCGGCAAGTATATTTGCTGCTGCTCTTTCATCAAAAGCATCAAGTGACTTACTAGCCTTGCGGGCCAGACGGTCGATCAGGTTTTCGAGTTCAGCTCCACTGTCGCCAGGGGTCTTTGCCACATCACGACCTTGGCTTTTAACCTTCTCGGCAGCCTGATCGGCTTGGTTCTCAAGATATTCCGGCTGCAGTTTACGCTTCTCAGTCTGGCGCAATAACTCTGCGGCCTCGTTTTTAATGTCCTGAAGACTGATATCAGATTCGTCCAAAGCTGAGCTAATCGCTGAAAGAGCTGAACCATTCCCATTTCCGGCTACTCCGGTGATAGCACCTAACGAGCTACTAACTAAGTTGGCTGACCCGCTAACCAGGCCACCAATTGCGGTGCCTGCCAGGTAAACTGTTACAAGTGTTACGACCGCCCAAGTAATTAGGCCGTGTAAACCACCTGCAAAAGTTTTAAGATTTCCGCCTAAGCGAGCAGCAACAAAACCGCCAGAGAAGAGGGCAGCCAACGCAGACAAGAGAGTCCAAACGCCGGTCCAGAAAGGGACGCCAGAGAACGTATCAGGGTCTGATGCCGGATTTATATTTGCAAAGCCGATGGCTAAGCCGAGTAAATTAAGGCAAATGAAAATGACAATCGCCAAGATGGAGCCAGCAAAGATCGAGCCCCAGCAAATCTCTGTTGGTTGTAGATAAGTCTCATCCTTCTCTAATTTTGGTTCCTTCTTAAAATGCTCTGTCTTAATATGCTCTGTCATGTTTTTTTGTCTTAAAATTGATGGGTACAACATAGTGCGAAGCTCTGAGCACGCACAGTTATTTTCTATCTGATGCTATCCTTGTCATACTCGAGAGGCTATCTTCTGGTTTGAGCCACGCCGCTGGTCTAGAGTCACAGCATGTCTGAACTACTTAAACTAATACTAGCTGTGCTTATTCCGCCTTTGGGAGTCTTTCTCGAAGTAGGTCTTTCTAAACATTTCGTGATCAACTTGGTACTAACACTTCTGGGATACATCCCTGGTGTGATTCATGCTATTTTTGTGATCGCCGACTAGACCACCGCTTCAGGTCTTGTCTTTAGGATCGACAAGTACAGTTCGGTTATAGCGAATTCCGGCAGGCCAAGTTCTCAGCAGCAAAAGCTGGTGATAGTAGTATGTGACGCCGAGGTCTTGCGGCGCATACCGCCGTACAGGGTCGCTGAGCTAGGCGGTCGAATTTTTTGCGATTAGTCTCCGCTTATCAAAATCCAGATTCACATTTATTAACAAACCTCCTATGCAATTCTTCATGCGCCTCTGTTACACATTAGTAGCAACTTGGTCTATCGTTTGTTTGGCCCATAGTGAGGGCGCCCTCAAAAATTCTTTAGAAGGGTTAGGCCTCAGCTCTGACGACAAGACAGAAATTCGCACTTTAGCAGAATCCTCCTCAGGGCCGGGTAAGAAGCAGTCGGTAGAGTCGGTGAAACTAGAGACGTTCTGTAGAGTTGCAGGCGAGGTTGCCAGCGACAACGGCTTTGGGACGTTTTGGGAGACCAAGACTTCAGAGTTTTGTCAGTCCAGCGATAGCTCACCCTACGCCAAGGCAGCAATCCATTCGTTACTTCAGAAGGTACTGATCAATGGTGTCACTTATCTGGATGCTCCTGATAAGGTCTGGGGCGAAACTGAACCTAGTGTAGAAGATTCGGGGGACTCATTTCGGCAGCTTAGTTCTGCCGAGGACTTGCGGAGGGTCTGGTCTGCGTTTGAGCCGAAGCATGCTCAATATCAAGCTTTAAAAGCCGCATTAGGGAAGAGCCTTAACTCTCGTCATCAGTCAGTTGGTGACGGGACATCAGATGAGCTGCCTGAGGTACTCAAGGAGGGAGATTGTCACCCGGGGGTGGCCAAGTTGCGAGAACGCCTGAACTTGAAAAGCCTTCAAGAGAAGGCGCCTTCAGAGTCGAACGGAGATCAAACTACTACCGCTAATTGTGTTGGAGCGGATTTTATCGCTGGAGTGAAGCAGCTTCAGCGAAACCACAACTTAAAGGCAGACGGGATATATGGGCCATCTACCAAGGCCTTGCTAACCACCTCTCCGAAGGCTTTTGGTGATAAAATCAAGGTCAATATGGAGCGCTGGCGCTGGTTGCCGCAAGATTTTGCCGGAGATTTTGCTTTGGTTAACGTCGCTGATTACAAGATGATATATGGCAGCGCCAAAGATGAGCGGACAATGGCCGTCATTGTCGGAAAAGAAGCTTCGAAGACTAACCGCTTCTATGACAGTATCGAATACCTAGTGTTTAACCCGTGGTGGAATATTCCGATGTCTATTGCCAGAGATGAGATCCTACCGAAAGAAGATAAAAACCCGGGCTATATGGACGGTAAGAACTATGTTCCCTACCGGAACGGGCAGCCAGTCAGTATCAGCGAATTCCGAAATGACTCTTCCGTACGCCTTCGCCAGAAACCGGGCGCCGGTAACGCTCTCGGAAGAATCAAGTTTATCTTTCCTAATCAACATGCGATCTACCTTCACGATACATCTAACGATAGTCTCTTTGATAAGTCGCAGCGGGCCTTTAGTCATGGGTGCATTCGAATAGAGGAGCCGGTAAAATTTGCTGAATGGCTACTTTCAAGGAACAAGAAACAGTGGTCTGCGGACAAGATACGGGCGAAAATTGATAGTGAAAAGAATACTCGGGTTAATCTAGACTCTGAGGTTCCGGTGTATATCGGCTACTGGAGTTTGAGTGTTGAACAAGATGGCGAGGTGACCAATATTCCCGACTTGTATGAGCTCGATGCTCCTGTGCTTGAGAGATTAGGGCTCAGCGTTGAGAAGTAAAAGTTTCTTTAGTGTTCTACTAATTACGTTTTTACTGACGCTTGTCCTCGTGGCGCCGTCCCACGGTCTCGATCAGGAAAAGGCCGGAGAGAGTAATCTCAGTCGGGCCGATAACTTCTCCCTGAAAGCGAAACAGTTGATCATCCCCCATGATATTTTCGCGCTCACTGCTATGCCAGGGGAGGGTCTGGAACTTCAAACGGTCATGGTTCCAGCCAGGCTTAAGCAGTCTAATTACGTCTTAGCAAATCCGGGCGGTCGTGAAGTTCGCATTCAGAGGAGCCGGCAAGGTTGGAGCCTGACTGCCCCTAAGTCGCCCGGTATCTATCCGCTTAGCTTGAAAGACGGCGGCGGCAGGGTTTTAAAGCGGATGAACTTAATAGTAAAGGTGCCGCACTCGAACCAAGGTGATGGTTTTTTAAACGGCTATCGGATCGGCAAGTACGAACAGAAGCCACTAAAGGGTAACCCTCAGTATCAGGTTCCGCGGGGCTTTGTAGAACTTAATAGCGATAACAGACAGACACTCGTCTCGCCCAACTTTAGGCTTGGGCAATTTGCCTGCAAGCAAAAAGAGATTAATGGGAAGCAATATATTGTCTTAAACGAACTGCTAGTTCTCAAATTAGAGCTAATTCTGGCTGCGCTGCAGGCAAAGGGTCAAGAGATTGAGACATTGTATATTATGAGTGGTTTCAGAACACCCTTCTATAATAAAGCGATTGGCAATCAGACCGTTTACAGCCGACACCTGTATGGCGGAGCGGGCGATATTTTTGTCGATGAGGACAGGAATGGTTTTATGGACGACCTGAACGGTGATGGTAAGACTGACACCGCTGACGCTCAGTACCTGGCCGATACTGTTACAGAGTTAAGCAGGATGCCCGGCTATGAACCATTTCTTGGCGGTTTATCCGTCTATAAGACCAGACCAGGTGTTCGCGGCCCATTCGTCCATGTCGATGTCAGAGGCTACAAAGCGCGTTGGTAGTTTTAGAGCGCTGCTAGAGTCCGCCTTAGATCTTCTGACGAGCTAGAGATTTGCTTAGGCCAGAAGAGGGAGTACTAAAAAACTTTCGCTATAGAGGAGTTGTTTGTTTTTGAAAGCTTTTATTTGCCCCTGTGATCCTGCTATTTGTAGTCTATGGTCTCTAAGCTAGTTCACACAACCACAAACGAAGGCCCTAAACGAGAGGGCGCTGCAATGCAGCTAACTCTTATGACACTTAATATTGCGCACGGCAGAGGTGTTAGCGCCCATCAGCTGTTTCTGCCGGAATCAGCGATCAGAGTAAACCTGAGAAAGGTTTCTCAATTCATGGCTGAGCGGGCTGTAGATATCGCGGCGCTTCAGGAGTGCGATATTTGCTCTCGCTGGAACGGTAGCTTTAATCAGTTACAGATGCTCTCCGATGATCTGCCGGATCGTCGATTCGGAGTAACTGCTGAACATATGAAAAATCGTTATCTCAGTTACGGAACCGCTTTACTCAGCAAACTTGAACTTCGGAACTCTTTTGGTGCAACCTTCACTGAGAGCCTCCCGATGCCGCGCAAGGGTTATGTAATGGCGGAGCTAGGCTGGCCTGGCGATCCGGACTTTCGATTTTTAGTAGTTTCCCTGCACTTAGATTTTATCAGGCAAAAAATCAGACTACGTCAAGTAAGAGAATTAGGAGCCGAAATACTTAAGCGTCAGTTACCAACAATCGTTATGGGAGATTTTAACAGCCAGTGGACCGACCGGGTCTCAGCAGTTAAGGCACTGAGCGATAAGTGTAGTCTGACAGCTTTTAGGCCCAAAGATCTGACGCCAACGTTTGCGTTGCGCAGAAAGCGATGGGATTGGATAATGTTATCTCCGGAATTCTCTTTTGAAAACTATGATGTTAGCAATAAGACACTCTCGGATCACCTGGCAGTGATTGTGGATATTATCAGGGTCGAGACTTAAATGGACATAGAGATTTTCACCTTACTCGCTATATTTGCCCATTTGGGAGGGGTGCTTAGCGCAGGGTTTGCTGTTTTCTATGCCGCAACATCCTCGGCAGCAATTGCCTGGTCGCTGACCCTGATTTTGTTTCCGTACATTTCTCTGCCGCTCTTTTGGATCTTCAATCCCGGACGAGCTAGACACCTGCGTGCCCTGCATAACGAGAAAATGCAGAGTTTTCAAGCACAATTTAGAGATGATCCAACTGCTCTGCTTCCGACACGGGCCGAACCTGATTTAAAGGACGTTGGATTTTTCGAGAAGATTGCAGGGTCGCAATTCTCTACTTCGACTACTGTGCAAACAGTTACTGATGGTGAAGACTTCTATAAGATATTATACCAGACAATCGAGTCAGCACAGGACTATATATTTCTGCAGTACTACATCATCAGAGACGACCGTACCGGGCAAGAGTTAGCAGATCGCTTGATAGCCAAAGCCCAATCCGGAGTATCAATCTACTGCCTGTTCGACAGAGTTGGCTCAATTAGATTGGGTAGCGCATATATAAAAAACCTTAAACAAGCTGGGATCAGGTTCTTGCCTTTTCGCCCGCACAACTCCAGATTCAATCCATTTTTTGTGAACTTTCGAAATCACCGCAAACTTTTAATTTGTGATGGAACTAGTGCGATCACAGGGGGGTCCAATATTGGTAACGAATACCGTGGCAAGACAGAAAAATTTGGGTATTGGCGTGACACCAACATTAAACTCAGTGGTGGAATTGTCGCTTCGCTCCAGCAGCAATTCTTAAAAGACTGGTACTGGACAACTAAGGAATATCTACCGGACCTGATTTGGTCAAAGACTGCTGATACTAACCCTAAGCAGAAGAGCTGTCTTTCTATTCCAACCGGACCAGCTGACAATATACTAAGGTGTAATCTTTACTATTTAAATCTAATTTCTAATGCGCAAGAGAGGTTTTGGCTGACCACCCCCTACTTGGTGCTCGATGAGAGTGTACTTCAAGCTCTGCAATTAGCCGCTCTGCGGGGCGTGGATGTCAGAATTCTGGTCCCCGAGAAACCTGATAATTATCTGGTTGGTATGGCCACCTATTATTTTTCTGAGGAATTACAGGAGTGCGGGATTAAGATTTACCACTATCAACCAGGCTTCACTCATCAGAAAATCATCGTGCTTGACCACCATATAGCTAACGTAGGGACTAGCAATCTTGACTTCAGATCACTAATGCTCAACTTTGAAGTTAATGTTCTTTTTGCAGATCGGGCTTACAACAAAGAATTAGGAGAGATCTTTGTTAATGATCTAGAGAACTCTAAACTCGCTGATGACAAATTCTTTGCAGACACTAGTTTCTTCTATTCACTCGGCAGCAAAGTTGTTCGTCTGTTCTCGCCAATTCTCTGAGTTATATTGTACGGTCTTCTAGCGCTGTCGGCACTTACCTTTTTTACAAGTATTGGTCTGATCCTTTATCTCCCTGTAGATTACTTTATCCTCGAGAGCGAGAAGCTAGCTAAGCCGCTGGGTAAACAAGGCTACACCAATAGAGGACTCCGCAATCTTTGTGGAGTCCTGATTATATCGGCGGGGATGGTCATGCTTATTACTCCGGGTCAGGGAGTTCTGAACATAGTTATCGGAGCGATGATGTGTGATATTCCTGGTAAGAGGGCTCTGTTGCACAAGTTTATCAGGAAAGACTTACAGATTCTGAGCTATCTAAATCTCTTAAGAAGTAGCTTTAAGCGCCCTCCGTTTAAGTTTGAGTAGGTCCCGGGAAGTCTTCGTCCCTATGTTGATACTTATTTAAGAGTTAAGCGCGGTAAATGAGCCTGAAAAAAGAAAGAAGAATTACTGTCTGGAGTAGCCTAAGGTGGAAGACTATTGCTTCTGTTTCTAAAGAATTTGCAGGGGCGTCCTCTACGTGTCCTCTATGCCGCCGATGTAACCACTAGAGCAGCAGTTTATCGATAGAGCCGGGTGTGCTTTGAAGCTTACTGATTAGGCTGACCAGATAGGAGATCTCGCTTTAATTAATTCTGGTCCCTGCGCTAATCTCGAGACTGAGGAGTGATTAGCTCTGTTGCCATTATTGCCTCCTTCAGGCTCAAACAACCCGCAAGGGCACTAGCCGTTTGCGGCAAACACCTCTGTACTTTGTTCTTTTGATCTAGGCTTAAACATTCAACTCTCTACACTCAGACTATCCTCGGCAAGCTCTTTTTAGGAGGGTGCAAGTTCGGTTTTGTCATTGCTTAAGCTTGCGCAGTAATTTAGTCGATCTGTATAAATAATCTCCTTTACGCTACTATCAGAATTTGGTCACTCCGTTCTAGATGGGGGTGCAGTCTGACAAACAATTTTAGTAACGCTGCTATGTCAATAAAATCCGAAGTCGCCCGTCGGCGTACGTTTGCAATCATCTCACACCCGGATGCCGGTAAAACAACTTTGACGGAGAAATTTTTGCTCTATGGCGGGGCAAAGAAGGAAGCAGGGTCTGTTACTGAGAAAAAACATCAGCGCTCAACCTCTTCCGACTGGATGGAGCTTGAGAAGAAACGAGGTATTTCTATTAGCTCCACAGTGCTGCAATTTGAATATGACGATTATGTAGTAAATCTGTTGGATACTCCGGGCCATAGAGATTTCTCAGAAGACACCTATCGTGTTCTAACTGCTGTCGACGCTGTGATCATGGTAGTTGATGCAGGCAAGGGGATTGAGGATCAAACTAAGAAACTTTTTGCAATTTGTAAGCGTCGAGCAATTCCAATCTTTACCCTTATGAATAAACTGGACCGTCCGGCAAAAGATCCACTGGAATTAATTGACGAATTAGAGAGTGTACTGGGGATTAACGCGTATGCTGTCAACTGGCCGTTGGGATCAGGGTCAGAATTTAAGGGGATCTTTGATCGCCTAAAGGAAAAAGTCCATTTCTTTGAACATGTACCCGGCGGAGCATATAAGGCTCCCGTAGAGGTTGCAGGAATTGAAGACCCTGTAGTGCGGGAGGCTCTGGATGCTGATATCTATCAAAATGTCGTTGATGAACTCGAGCTTTTGGCGGGCGCAGGCGCGACCTTTGACCTTGACCAGATTTTGACCGGCAAGCTGACACCTGTATTTTTTGGCAGTGCGATTAATAACTTTGGCATTCAGTATATTCTCGATCAATTCCTGAAATATGCTAACCAGCCCGGAAATCGTTTTAGTCTTGACCCTGCGGGCGAGAAGACGCTGGAGGTGTCAACTGATCTACCTAAGTTCTCTGGTTTTGTGTTTAAGATTCAGGCGAATATGGATCCTAAGCATCGCGACCGGATTGCATTTATTCGGATCTGCTCCGGCAAATTCACGCGCGATTTGAAGGTCACCCATGCCCGCACCAAGAAAAAGCTACGTTTATCAAGCTCACATAAATTATTCGGACAAGAGCGAGAGACCGTAGAGGAGGCATATGCCGGTGATATAATCGGTGTTATTGGTCACTCAAGTTTGCGGATCGGTGATACTGTCACAGAGGATGAGCGTCTTTTCTATGATGAGATACCTACCTTTGCTCCCGAACATTTTCGCTACCTGGTCAATGACGAGGTTTTACAATTTAAGCGGTTTAAACAGGGCTTAGAACAATTATTACAGGAGGGCGTAGTGCAGAACATGACTCTCTCTCATGGCGTACCACAACAGGCGCCTATTCTGGCTGCAGTTGGGCCACTGCAGTATGAGGTGGTGCAATACCGCCTGGCCTCAGAATACTCTGCGCAAACTCACTATGAAGAAACTCCCTGGACCAGTATCGCCTGGACAGAACAGGACCTGGATACCTCTGGTTTACGGTTACCTTCAGGTAGTGTCTTTGCTAAAGATGGCAAAGACCAGAATGTCATTTTGTTCACTGGCGATTGGGCACGCAACATGTTCTTAAAAGATAATCCGGAAATTAAGCTTGCAACCGAGCCCTTGGTCTAGATTATCCCGTGTAATTCTATTGAGTACCAATCAGTTATAAAACCCAAGATTATGTTTGCTCAGCTCAAAGCACCGCGGTAAATTTTAAAAATATATGAGTAAGCACCCGGAAGAGAGCACCGCTCAACGAGCCAGCAAGTATGGTCTGAAAACCACAATTCTTGGTATCGCAGTTAACGCCGCACTTGTGGTAGTCAAAGGTTTGGCAGGAATTTTTGGCCACTCGTTTGCTCTGATTGCTGATGCAATTGAATCAGCAGCAGATGTTTTTAGCTCACTGATTGTTTATCTGGGCCTGAAGCTGGCGGCAAAACCAGCCGACTTAAATCACCCTTACGGTCATGGCAAGTTTGAACCACTTGCGACTGTTGCTGTCGGCCTGGCTTTAATTCTTGCATCGCTACTAATTGCCAGGGCCAGCTTCCATAATATTTTTACGCCACACACTTTGCCTGCACCATTTACGCTAGTTGTTCTGGTAATTGTAATCATCGTTAAGGAGAGTTTATTTCATATTGTGCACCGCGTTGGCCGGCAAATAGAGAGCTCTGTAGTTAAGGCTGATGCCTGGCACCACCGCAGTGACGCGATCACATCAGTTGCGGCTTTTATCGGGATCTCAATCGCGATTATTGGCGGCCCGGGTTTTGAGAGTGCTGATGATTTTGCAGCCTTATTTGCGGCGGGCCTAATTACTGTAAACGCCGTTAAACTCTCACTGCCTGCGTTTAGAGAATTACTCGATACTGTGCCTGATCCAGAAATTGAGGCAGCTGTCCGACGGGTAGCGGAGACTGTGCCGGGAGTACTTGGCACTCACCACTGCTTTGTCAGAAAAGTCGGGTTTGATCATTTTGTTGATCTCGATGTTCTATGTGATCCCGACCTCAGTTTGCGAACAGGACACAATATTGCTCACGATGTTAAGGACACTGTAGTCCGGGAGCTGCCACAGGTGACAAACCTCTTTGTCCACATTGAGCCAGTCGACGATTTTGGCCGTGGAGAATAAGGCAGAACAGGAGAGGCTTTAGATGGCTTAGTCACCCGAGATGGTTCCTGTTCAGGTTCAGCGAAGGTTACGGGAATGGTTGCCTTTCAATCCGAAAGTTAGCCACTTGGCGCGTAAGTAAAATTCGTAGAGGATGCTTGAATCAGAGTCTGTAATTTGTTGGATCTTATTAGGGGAGGGTCAGGAAAGACCATATAACGTACCAAGACTGGTACGTTATATTTATGAGGTAGCTATTAAGCTACGCGCACATTATTAGCACATGGTCCTTTTTGACCTTCACCAATATCGTACTCGACATTATCGCCTTCTCTCAAAGTACCGCCATCCACTTCGGAATGATGTACAAATAGATCTCCGCCTTCTTCTTGTTCAATGAAGCCGAAACCTTTCTCTTCGTTGAACCACTTTACTTTACCGTTTGACACTTTTTATTCTTATTTTATTAATTAATTAACATTCAAAAACGAATGTTTTACAGCCCTATTTGTCGCATATAATTGCAACTTAGGGAAACACTAATAATTTGTAGTACCGGAAACAGCCATTTAGGCGCTTAAAGGCTATTAGAAGCCACATAGGCTAGTCGGTTCAATTGCTCATCAAAAGCCGCCCGGGGTACCTAAGTTGGCAAAAGGTAATAATAGAGCAGCGAATCTTGCCATAAACCAGCCTGCAGAAAAGAGATATTCTGCGCTTGCTTAAAGGTTACTCAGGCTGAGACGTGCGGTATCGAAGGCGAAATCTGAATCCTAAAATGTGAGGGTTTGGATCAAAAATGGCCAAAACCTTTGCACCTCATAAACCTGTTCAATCGTAATGCTGCTATGGCATCGTTTAAGTATATCTTCAGGAGGCTCCAGTCTTGTTTTCTCACCAAAAGAAGGACTTAGAGAAATCAATGATTTTTGCGCCTGAAACTACGCTTCGGCACAAGACCGCAGCTCTTTTAAATCATCTGCTCTCCATTAATCTCGGGAGCTTGGTGCATTAATTGCTGCTACGCAGGCGTGAGTTTTCTTCATTGGTCGAGTTTCGTCTAAGGCTCTCTACAAGGTTGATCGACAAGTACCACTCTATTAAAAAGGTTTTTGCTGGCTGACAAAAAGGGGAAGCTCGGGCGCAAAAAACGTTTAGGTTTCTTGCTTTTCCAGTAGCAAAAAGACGACGACAGAGCCTCCCGAGGATCTGCTTTGATAATGCGCCGATGTTGTCACAGCCGGACTATAGCTGGCTGTAGTAAATTACCGGGGTTTGAACCACTTGTAATATAAACCCAAACGCTCAAAAATTAAATCTAAGCAGCACCAACGGATCCCCGTTTTCGGTATTGTTGAGAAGGCATGACTCAGGTGTCGCTGAGTGCATATCAATATAAAGCTAAAGAAAGTCCAAACTCTAGTTTTGCAAGCTAGAAAAGAACCAGGAAAGTCCGAGGTTTTCTGAAACAGGCTTATACGGATGTTCCTGAGGAAAAAGTTCCAAAGAGGCAGGGAGCTCTACTCTACTGCGAGGCGCTAAGAACTCTGATTGTCCAAGTCTTCGTTTAAGTGTGCTGACAGAATTATAGTCCTCCAGAGATATGCATTGTCGATGCGCTGAGAAAATTGCAATGACCTTAGCTCGGATTAGGGCAGGGGTTTGACCACTTCTGGCTATCAGCCTAGTACTTGAGCTGCCTGACTTAACACTGAGTATCGGCGAAAAATACTCTTTCATTATTCCGTATCTGAGCGGGAGAAACTTAAGTTAGCAAAAGGTCCTCAAAACTTCCGACAGTCTCCTCAACCGCTTCGGAGTCATCAAAGGTTGCAATATGGAACATCGCATCTCCACTATTAACCAGTGGCAACATAGTCATGCCGATGACAATTCCTGTCTTTTTAGCTCTGACCTTGATCTGATTAGAGCCAAATGGGTCGGAAATCACGCCTAGTAATTCATCTTTACTCACGCGGCTGCCTAGTTTGCGACGGCTCCTCAGACTGCCTGAGTGTGGTGCGCGAACCCAATGACTCGAACGCGCAACGAACACAGCTTTTTTCTGCTTTTTTATCTTAACATCTTCGCCGGCGATCATTCCGATGTTTCTCATTACCGCGAGAATCCCGTTGACTGAGGACTGAATAACCCGCTCATCATAGCGCAGAGCCTCGCCGCCCTCAAAAACCAAGATCGGAATGTTGTGGTCGACTGCGGCCTGACGTAACGAACCGTCTCTGATTTCAGAGTTGAGTACCACCGGTACGCCAAAGGCCTCTGCCAGTTGCAGAGTCTGCGGCTCATCAAGGCAGGCGCGAATTTGCGGCAGGTTGCGCCGGTGGACAGCGGCACAATGTAAATCTATACCATGCGTACATTTTGAGACGATCTCCTGCATGAACTTGTGGGCAATCTGACTGGCCAGCGGGCCAACAGCAGCACCGGGAAAACAGCGGTTCAAATCCCGGCGGTCAGGGAGATACCGGGTCTTATTATTAAAGCCAAAAATATTTACTATCGGCACCGCAATCAAAGTTCCGCAAATATTTGCCAGCGTTTTCTTTTTTGCCAGGATTCTTTTGATCGATTCAACGCCATCGATCTCATCGCCATGGATTGCAGCCGAAATAAAGAGAACCGGACCGGGTTTGTGACCTCTAATTACCTCAACCGGAATCGTTAGATCAGTATAATCATAGAGACTAGCAACAGGCAGCTCGATCTTTACGCGCTCTCCCGGCGAAATTACAGTGCCGTCGATCTCCAAGTCTTCAGATGGAGCGTTGTCAGTGGGGGAGTCTGACTTCAACCTTTCCCTTTAAGTTTGTTAGGACCTTTAGCTGACCCCTCTTCAATGTGCTTGATGATTTTGCCAGCAACGTTTTTGCTTGTCGCAGTCTCGATCCCCTCAAGACCGGGGGAGGAATTGACTTCAAGCACTAGTGGCCCGCGCTCCGAGCGCACTAAGTCTACCCCAGCCAGATCAAGCCCCATTACTCTGGCAGCTTTAACAGCCAGAGCGCGTTCCGCAGGCGTAATCTTAATTAGTGTTGCAGAACCACCAAGATGCAGGTTCGAACGAAATTCTCCTTTTTTGGCCTGACGTTGCATTGCCGCTACAACTTTGTTGCCAATTACAAAACAGCGGATATCTGCACCGCCTGCCTCGCGAATGTATTCCTGCACCAGAAAATCTGCATTCAGACCGCGGAAGGCATTAATCACACCTTCAGCAGTTTTGCTGTTCTCAGCCAACACTACGCCTTGGCCGTGAGTGCTTTGCATCACTTTGACTACCAAGGGAGCACCACCCACCAAATTAATCAGATCATTAGTGGCAGCTGCAGAATGAGCATAACCGGTAATCGGCATCCCAACGCCTTTCCGAGCCAATAGCTGATGAGCCCGCAGCTTATCTCTCGACCTTGAGATTGCAATCGATTCATTGATTGAATAGACGTTGGCCACTTCAAACTGCCGTAGCACTGCGGTGCCATAGGCCGTGACAGAGGCGCCGATTCGGGGAATGATCGCATCACACTTAAGCTCCTCTTTCTTGTTTTTGTAAGCGTAGTAAATACTCGGCTTATTGGCCGTGATGTTCATATAGCACTTAAGAACATCAATAATCTTAACCTCGTGCCCCGCCTTGATAGCTTCCTCGCTAAGGCGGCGGGTAGAATACAGACTAGCACTTCTGGAGAGGATACCGATTTTCATAGAGGATTATAATTTCTTAGACAGACTTCAGGACATTCCCGGCGAACAGAGACTGGCGTGCGCAGGCATAAGAGCTTATCTGAGTAAAAAGAGCAGAGCAAGCTAGTACGGGAACAGGTTTACTCCCGAAGCCTGCCAGCTCAGTGATCGATTTGAGAACTCGCCGTACTGGCTGGCTCTGACTCCGCAACTATCCTGCCTATATCACTCAGGTACCGCTCAAGTCACAACGTGAAGCACCAATTGGGCTAACGCTAATTTCGATAGTAGAGGAGTTGTGAGTTGCTGTCAGGTTTTTATACGGAGCGACGACCTGACCAGCGAATGACCTGAGCAGATGACCATTAGTCAGGGCCTGCAGAGAAAGTTACTGATGTTATGGAGCCCGATACTCAAGACTAATTCTGATAGCGGAACTAAAAGGGGTTCAGCCAAAAATGGCAAAAACCTTTGCGCTTCACGAACCCGATCAATTGC
The DNA here is from genome assembly GCA_032356305.1 of Prasiola linearis. Classification (NCBI taxonomy): domain Eukaryota; kingdom Viridiplantae; phylum Chlorophyta; class Trebouxiophyceae; order Prasiolales; family Prasiolaceae; genus Prasiola; species Prasiola linearis. Next base: position 24,634 of record JAULKR010039996.1, on the reverse strand, counting down.
AATGTTGCTATTGCATCATTAAAGCATATCTTCAGGAGGCCTGAAATTGTCTTTTCACCAGGGGAAGACTTAGGGGAAGACTCAGGGAAATCGGAGATGTTCGCGCCAGAAACTACGTTTCTGCAAAAGAGCGTAGCTCTTTTGACTTAGGGGTTACTTATTCAGCAACCCCTAACTAGTGTTTTGCTTTTGCAAGACTGGGAATGATCTTAGCCACATCCTGAGCAGTCAGGCTGTTCTCTTCGAAGATTCCCAACAGCATTTTCTCATTTGGCAGAGAGCAGACAAACTGTTTATGCAAACTAGTCTCGCTTGATGCCCCGCGGCGCATAATTGTAGCAGCAACCAGCATGTCGGTATCTATGCGCCCACCATCAATACGTCCTCTTAGTTGACTACTGTACTCGTCAAAAATAAGCGTGGCATGTTGCTTGATTGTAAAACCGGTGTCTTCAAGGATCTGTCCACTTAGTAAGTTTCTGTCGCGCAAAATCCGGGTCACAGCCAGCAGGTCAAAACTCTTTAGTTTCACAGGCCTGGCATCAACTTTTAAAACGGCGCCAGACTTCTTCTGCCGTTTAACCAAGGCAGGTTTCTCAGGTAGTGATGACGTAGAGAGCAGGGATTCAGGCAGGCTTGCCGCCTCCTCCGGGAAAAAACGGCTGTAATCTCTCACTATGCTGTTGATCGCGTTGTCGCCCAGATAAAGATTCTTGGTCTCCAGCCAGTCGCTGAGCTGCCCAACCGGGAGGCCGTCAGCGTAGTAAGATCTCAGGATGACCTCCTCTAAGGGGTTCAAGGCGATTGAAGTAGTAAGACTTTCGAGAGCGCTCTGATAAGCCGGGTTGAGCGGCCAGGGATGCTCGGTCTGATATGCGGTGCCCAATTCTTGCCTGTAAGCTTCTGCTTCTGTCTGGCGAATAAAATTTGCAGAAAAGGTTTTTAACGTGATCTTAATATCTTCTGCAGATCGTCGGCTACCTTGCATTTTGAGCTGGGCTGATAATTGCTCTGGGGTTTGGCGTTCTGCATGATGAGCGATTAGAATGCTCTTGTCAGCCTCACTTAGGATAAGGTTTTTCTCGATCCCGGCGATTCTTAGCAGAATTTGCGCTCTGCAGTCTGTAGACGAAAATCCAACGGAAGAAACATCCTCCGGGAGCGAAGCTGCTGCCTGCTCGTGCTGCTTGCGTTCTGGCGTCAACATTTTCTGGCTTGTTTACAAAAAGTTCTGAGCAAAACTTAACAGTTTTTGGTTCTTAAGCTACTTTGACTGTCTGCAAATCCTAATTGGCTGACCTGACCGCGACTATACCGGTCCCGCGGGTAGCTGGTTTGTGGGGGCTCCAGGCGCTAAGCTTCTCCCGAACTTAAAGCTGAAAGTAAGAACCCCGTATCGGGCAGCTGCCGGAGGGCATTACTTATTGTCTTCGGAGACCAAATTTAAATTTAGAGAGCAACTTATGAGTAGCAACAAAACAATCTTAATTACTGGAGCCGGATCTGGTCTGGGTAAGGGTCTGGCCCTTGGCTTAGCAAAGCAGGGACACAAAGTGATCGCTGCTGTCCATGTTTGGGAGCAGAAAACAGCGCTGCTCGAAGCCGCTGATCAGCAGGGCTTATCCGGGCAGCTGGAAATTATTAAGCTCGACGTCACTGATGAGGCAGAATGTTATGCCGCTCAGGATTATGAAGTCGACATTTTGGTGAATAATGCCGGCATGGGTCGCTCAGGTCCGGTCGCTGAAATGCCTGTAGAAATCATGCGTGAGGTAATGGAAACAAATGTTTTCTCGCCTCTGGAGTTCTCTCAGCCTTTCATCCGCCAAATGGTCGACCGGGGTAGTGGTAAACTAGTATTTGTCTCCTCAATCGCTGGTTTAATGACCAATCCTTATCTGGGTGCATATAATGCCTCAAAGCATGCGTTAGAGTCGATCGCGCAAAGCTTACGCGATGAGCTACATGAGTTTGGTGTAGAGGTTGCGACCATTAACCCGGGGCCATATGAAACAGGATTTAACGACCGGATGTATGAAAGTTTTACGCAGTGGTATGATGGGGAGCTTTGTTTTACTGACAGCAGTAAAATTGAGAAAGTTAGTGAAGAGCTGCTCAAAAACCAGTTCGATCCGCAGGAAATGATTGCTAAAATGGTTGAGGTAGTGCCGCAGTTCGGAGGCCAGTTCCGGACTGTCTGTCCAGAGTCCCTGATCGAGCAATGTCAGGATTATCAAAAGCATCAGTACAGCCTTAAAAGTAGTGAGATAGATCCCAGCAAGAAATAGTGGGTAAGACATCGGGCCGGTAGAGACCTAGCAATCTATGGCCAGCGGTTTGGCAAGCGAGACTCGACGATTCGCCCTTATACTTCAGCAAGGCTAAGCCTAAGCGAGCCTTGCGTTTGCGAGGCATCACGCTCGAACAGGGGGCTGGCGGCTGGTCTCTCCCCGAAAAAGTCTGCGATTGGGAATCTGCACAGAAATGTAATCCACCTTGAAGAGTTGGCGGCTTAGCCAGATGGTGCGAGCCTGTTTCTGAGTTTGACCCCTGCGAACACCAGCTCCCCTCTGAGAATATGTCAAGTTCAACAGTATTGCATTCTCCCCAGAAAGAAGAACCTCCAACTTGATCGCTGAGAGAACTAAAATATGATAGCTTCGCTTCTGCCTATACTAGTCTTTGCAACCCTTTGTCTTCGCTTGTGAATAATCCCCCTCCATCTTTTCAAGAGCAACCAAAAGAGAGGCTGGTTCTCGCTGTTAAGCTGTTGCACATTGGCATTTTGATTTTTGTTGTATTTGGCTGCTTACTTCCGGTTCGCGCGCTCTTACTAATTCATTTAATTTTTGTTCCCTTGGTGATTGTGCAGTGGCAGCTAAATCAGGGACGATGCATTCTGACGGATCTCGAGAGCCGATTACGCAACGAGCGTCCGCCTGATCAGAGTGACGGGTTTGTGAAAAAACTGTTGGCTAAGTACCTGGGAGTCTCTCTGACAAAGTGGCAGTTAACCGCCTTGATGTATGCTGTGATGTCACTTAGTTTTTTTGTCAGCTTAGGCAGACTAGTCACATAATCCTTTAGATCTCTGATGAATAAACCGGCAATACCAACAATCGGTGAGGAGCTGCTCAGTGCTATTTCTCATGGTGTCGCGGCTCTGCTTAGTCTTGTCGGACTAATCGTGTTAATCCTCAGTGCCGCCGGAGATAGCGGGGTGGTGCTCTTTGCGGTGATAGTCTACGGAATCAGCTTATTTTTGCTCTACCTTAGCTCGACACTCTACCATGCGCTCTCCGGAACCAGAGCGCGCCAGCTATTTCAAAGATTTGACCATATTTCGATCTTTTTATTAATTGCCGGGACCTACACTCCAATCTCTCTTTGCATAATCGGCGGACCGCCTGGCTGGCACCTGTTTATTCTGGTCTGGGCCATGGCAGTTTTAGGGATTACCTTTAAAGCAATCTTTGGCGCCAGATACGATCTGGTTAGTACTGTCCTCTATGTTCTGATGGGGTGGTCGGTTTTGCTCTATATGAAACCTTTACTCACTAACCTAGAGACTGGGGGCTTGGTTCTTCTGGCTCTTGGGGGTCTTTTTTATACCGGTGGCGTCTACTTTTATCTGATGGGGGATTATCGTAAGTGGCTGCACGGCGTTTGGCACTTTTTTGTTGCCGGCGGAAGTCTGTTGCACTATTTTTTAATTTTTAACTATGTTGTGCCCTAGGAGCTAAATAATACAGGGGCGACAGGAGGCGAGCTGCAGCAGCCAGACAACTTTGCTTCTTTAATAAAATTAAAAAACCGACGGGTGACAGTGAGGATCTGAATTTCAGTAATAATAAAACTAACAGAGTAAATAATTATTAACTTCAGTAAACCGTTTCGCTCACCGGCTTAGCCACATCAGGTCGGAGCCTTTGTACCTTAGGCCTGTCGAAGAAGTCATCTATGTAGCGTTGTCTTATACTCCGGGCTTAATCCGATACTTGAGGTGCAATGCTATCGCATCATTACGATATAACTTCAGAAGACCCTAGAATCTGTCTTCTTAGCAGAAGAATGTTAAAAAAGACCGGAGATTTTTGTGCCAGAAACTAGAGTTCTGCAAAGGAGCACCGCTGTTCTAAATTAAAGGTTACTTATTGAGTAACTCCTATTTAGTCCCGGCATGTTCAAAATCTAGCGTTGGTGACCGGGAGAGCCCCCTCCCGGAACCCTTGCACGCTCACTGTAGAAAGTCGACTTTTCCTGAGTACATATCATAGACGCCACCGATTACTTTGAGTTTTTCTGCAGCTTCTAGCTCCCGCACTACTTGGCTTTTAGACCGAATATCGTTAACAGTAATTCTGACATTGTCGTCTGTTACAATTTTTAAGAACTCATTATTAGAACTGGTTTTACTACCCGAGAACCCGGCATTATTTCTGATTGCTGGTTTGATGTTCTCAATCATTGGCGTGATGTTACCTAATTTAACGTCATCGATTGCTCCTTTTACTGCGCCGCAGTAGCCATGACCGAGCACTAAGACAACTTTTGCGCCGGCCACTTTAGTAGCAAACTCAATGCTCCCAAGAATGTCAGTGTTCTCGAAGTTTCCCGCCACGCGCGCCACAAACAAGTCCCCAATGCCGCGGTCAAAAACGTCCTCTACCGGAACCCTGGAATCAACATACGATAGTACGATTGCCTTCGGATATTGACCCGTCACAGCTGTCCTGACCTGAGCAGAATGGTCTCTGACGGTTAGCTCTCCCTGCACAAATTTTTGATTGCCTGCCTTTAACAGAGCAATCACCTCATCCGGAGTGAGAGCTGCCTGTTGTTCTTTAGTCAAAACTGTTTCAACCAGAGCAGACTTTTTGAGGCTGCCGTCTGAAGTCGTTCCTGAGCATGCTGACAGCATCGATAGAAGAATTACACTACAAAGTCTGAGGCTGAGTCTTATCATTTGGGTCCGAGGTAAAGGTTAGAGTTGCACGCATTAATTAACGGCCATAACTTCTTCGCCACTGACTAATACAGTCTTGCGTTAGCTGGCAATATCTTTATTTTACTCTTGATGAAATCCTTTAGGCTTCTAGCTTTCCTATTTTCTCTGCCCTTGTGTCTAATCTCCCTTAGCTTAGAGGCGGAAACCGAAGACGCTCAGTTTTGGAATCAGTACGTCGCCACCGGTAAAATTGGCGATAAGTCGCTGGCATTCTTTGAATTTCAACCCCGGGTCGGTGGCGACTTTGAGCAGCTTAGTCTGTTTATTGCGCGTGGAGCGATCGGCTATCAGTTTGCAGAGCATTGGAGTCTCTGGCAGGGGTACGCCTGGGTCCCAGTCTATACGGAGCGGAATGGACGGGATGATGAGCATCGTAGTTTTCAGCAATTACTGGGTACTCACCCCTCTGGGGACAAACAGTTTATAAATCGCACTCGCCTGGAGCAGCGCTTCCTTGAGGGCCTTGGGCAGACTTCATACCGCTTGCGACACCTGATACGCCTCAACTATCAACCTGAATCATTCGGCCGATATTTTCTTGGTTCTTACAATGAAGTATTTCTAAATTTAAATTCAGTCGACTCTGCCAGTTCCAAATCCGGATTCGACCAGAACCGTCTCTACCTAGGTCTTGGCTATAATTTTAGCGATTTGCTAAACACTGAATTTGGCTATATCTACAATTACATCAGGAACGCTGAGCGGGATCTGACTAATCACATTACATATCTGGGGCTACGCTACAACTGGTGATCAGGACCGGCTTGGCCGGACCGGTCAACCTAGTAGTTATAATTTTTGTCCTCGAATATTATATAGTAATTGATATATAATTAGGACGGACGCTCCGTAGGGGTTGCAGAGCAGCATATTATTGTTGAAATATAATGATTCTTTTACAAACTTTTTTTGCAGTAGTTCTGCTGGGGATATCGTTTTTATTACCGCTAAATATATCTGCGGAGATTAGGGGCTTAGCCGCAGAGGATACCGTCAGTGTCGTGTATCGGGGGCGAACCTACGACTGCCTGCAGGCCAAGCGGTTGCAGTTTGGCAGAACTATTGAGAGAGATGGTCAGCTGATTTTCAGATCTTCAAAGAGAAAATTAAAATTGCGAATTAGGCGCGCCCTAATTCGTAAGCAGGTCAGACAAGCCAGAAAGATCAGACAGAAGCTGAAAACAATTCAGCGAGCCTGCCGTCAGGAGCTAAGCAAACCGCCAACGGGCGGGAGTCCGGTCGTGCCAGTTCCACAGCCACCAGGGCCTACGCCGGGAGACACTCCGGTCACTGGCGAACTAAGAAAATGGCATAAGCTTACGCTCGACTTTGCCGGACCACAAAGTTCAGAGACTGCTGCACCGAACCCTTTTACTGACTATCGCTTAAACGTTATTTTTACCCATTCCGTCTCCGGAGTTAGCTATCGAGTGCCCGGCTACTATGCTGCTGACGGAGCGGCTGCTGAGACGTCTGCTGTGAGTGGCAATATATGGCGGGTTCATTTTGCTCCGCCTGATAGCGGTGTCTGGAGGTTTGTTGCTGATTTTCGCAGCGGTAGAAATGTTGCAGTAGACCAAAGCGCCGGGGCCGGTGCCAGTGCTGGTTATTTTGATGGCCAGAGCGGTAGATTCACTGTTGGAGAAACCAACAAGACTGGTCGGGATCTCCGAGCAAAGGGGTTGCTGCAATATGTCGGTAAGCATTATCTGCAGTTTGCAGAGAATGGAGAGTACTTTGTCAAAGCCGGCGTTGATGCTCCGGAGAACCTGTTAGCTTACGAGGATTTTGATGGCGACTTTAAGACTGATGGCCAGAAAGATAATCTAATAAAGACTTACACAGCACATGTGTCTGACTGGCGCACAGGCGACCCGGTATGGCAGGGAAGCAGGGGCAAGGGTTTGATTGGCGCAATCAATTATCTAGCAGCGCAGGGATTAAACGCCTTCTCTTTCTTAACGATGAATATTAACGGCGACGACAGAAATGTCTTTCCGTATCTCGATTACCAGGAGCGACGGCGGATGGATATCTCCCGGCTCGATCAATGGGAGCGGGTGTTTGAGCATGGAACAAAATCCGGAATGTATCTGCATTTTAAGACTCAGGAGACTGAGAATCAAAAACTGCTCAATGATGGTGACCTGGGAGTCGAGCGCAAGCTGTATTATCGTGAGCTAATCGCCAGATTTTCGCATCATTTGGCGCTAAACTGGAATTTAGGGGAAGAAACAAGCAGTGCCAGCTACGAGCAAAAGGCTGCGTGGGCTGATTACTTCTACCGTAACGACCCCTACAAGCATCATATAGTGATCCACAATTACCCTAACCGTTTTCACGAAGATTTAATGGGTGACCGCTCCGCTCTCAGCGGTTTTTCTGTGCAGACTGGGGCCGCAAACTTTACTGATGTCTTTGAGGATGTTGATTATCTGGTTAGGCGATCTGTTTCTGAAGGCAAGCCATACGTAATTGCGGTTGATGAACCGGGGGATGCTCAGCTGGCGCTTCGTCCAGACTCAGACCCAGGGAACAGCCATGTTGATGCGCGCAAACATGTGATCTGGGGGAGCATTCTAGCCGGTGGTGCAGGCTTTGAGTACTACTTCGGATACCGCAAGGAGCATTCAGATTTGACGCTCCAGGATTTTAGAAGCAGAGATTCATTCTGGAAGTATAATCGTTATCTTCTGGAATTTCTTGCTGCCACCAGGCTTAATCTGACGGCAATGACTAATCAAAATTACCTAATCAGTAATGCTGGGGAGAACAAGAACAGGGTTTTTGCTCAAGCCGGAGAAGCTTATCTCATCCAACTACCGAACGGGGGCTTCAGCAGTCTGGATCTCACCGGGCATAGTTCAAACTTTAGAGTTGACTGGTTTGATCCGCGCAGCGGCGGGGCACTGATCCCGGGTGGCACGATTAGGGGTGGCTCTAAAGTAGGTCTTGGCAATCCTCCATCGGCAGCTAGCGCTGATTGGATTATATTAGTTAGGAGTCAGTAAGGGTAGGCTGTGGTTCAATTCTGATGAATCACCTGTGGACTTGACCTAACTAAGGCCTGCTGAAAAAGTCTTTTATTTAATAATGTTCAATACTTATGGCTAAATCCGATGCCTGAAGTGCAAGGGTTTAAGTCTCAAATGACTAAAACCCTTGCACTTCATCCAAACCCGATTGATTGCAATGATGCTAACGCGTCATTAAGCCTATCTTCAGGAGGCCCTATTTTGTCTTTTCACCAAAAGAATACTCAGCAAGATCGGAGATTTTTGCGCCAGAAACTACGTTTCTGCACAGGAGCTGCGCTCTTTTTAATTAGGGGGTACTCATTGAGCAACCCCTAATTAGTGAAGTATTAGTTCTTGCTCACACTGTTGCGCTATAGCGACAGCCTTTTCATAAATTAGGGCCTGCTGAGAAGGTAATTAGTGTAGTAAGATTTGATGCCTGAGATTAATATCTGAAATTGGAGCAAAAGGTTTAGTACGTGTTACGGCTCAATTCCCCGCATGTCATTTAAATCAGATAAGTAAAGACTGCAACGATACTAACGTATTATTAAACCGTCTTTCCAGAAGACCCTGTTCTATCTTTCAGTTTAAAAATCAAAGATTTTGGCAATAGAGTAAATCTCTTTCGATAGGGGACACTCGCTCAACAACCACTGCTTATGATTTTAATTAGCAAGCTTATTCGGAAATGCTACCGAACCGCACCTGAGTTTATCAGCTGGCGCATCTATCGGACTGCTTTATTCATCATCAAGTCTATCGCGCCCCAAGACTACAGTTCTGTTGTTCTTATAAAAAATTCCTTCCGTATGTCACTTAATCTAAACGGTCAGATCGATGCCCGGATATTCCTACTCGATGAATATGAACCCGGGGTTTGCCGGATCTTTGACCGCTATCTATCAGAGGGAGATCGTGTGCTGGACATCGGAGCTAATATTGGATTTTTTTCACTCTATGCTGCAGCAATTCATAAAGCAGAGGTTTTTTCAGTTGAAGCCTCTGAGCAAAATTATAGGCTACTGCAAAATAATAGAGAGCTTAATCCTCAGCTCTCTGAGCAAATCAGGATATTTAGATTTGCTGCCTGGGACTGCCGCACACAATTACAGTTCTCTGATCTGCCTGATGCGGAATGCGGCAAGTCACACCTGGGTGATGATCCTCAGGCGAGCCGACAATATCAAGTTCGGGCGCAGCCTACCGATGAACTAGGCTGTCCGGCTAAATTAATTAAGATCGATATCGAAGGAGCTGAACTGCATGCTCTTAAAGGACTCAAGCAAACTATTTTTAAATATTCTCCGATAATCATCGCTGAGATTTCTCCCGATTTTCTAGCCCGCTGTGGCAGTACGCTTGATGAATTACTAGATTTTTTAGTGGGAGACTTTCGGTATCAGATGTTTGAAATTCTCTATTGCGGCCGGGAGGTAGCAATCGATGCCGAGAGGATCAAACATGGAGGACAATTTAATATACTCTTTCGCCAGTAGTGCCGCATGCGGCTGATTTACTTTGCCGGACATCTTCAGCGGTGAAGGTTGAGGAGTCTGATAGCTAGCGACTCAAAACTCGCGGTTCCGCTTCTCAGAGAGCAGGCCCTATTTAGGGGTTGCTGAATAAGTTATCCCTTATTCAAAAGAGTGCCGCTCTTTTGCAGAAACGTAGTTTTTGGCGCAAAAATCTCCGATTTTCCTGAGGTTTCTTCTGGTGAGAAAACAAATTTAGACCCTCCTGAAGATACACTGTGATGGTGCGATAGCAGCATTGTCAGTAATCGGGTTTGTGCAGTGCAAGGTTTTTGGCCCTTTCTGGCTTAAACCCTTGCATTTCAGCTATCAGATTCAACTTAAAGTCTTGGGCATCACTACACAAAAGACTCTTTCAGCAGGCCCTATATAATACTGTGAATAAAAAGCCACTTATTCCCGACCAATTCCCTGAGCATTTGGTGCTTGTTAATGATTGAGTCGATAGCAGACTGTTCTGCTTCAATAAAAACCTGAAGTCTGCAGGGCAGGTGACGCAGTTCCTTACCACTATGGACGGACTGGAACGGCAGGCCGGTTTTCAAATCTCCACCGTTACCCTCAAATACTCCCAGCTGCCCGACAACGTTGTGTAGCACTTTGTTGCCGGCGCCATATGTTTGAGGGTCTACTGCTGAGGCGTAATACTGTAGATTAATCCAATTAGTTACGATCATCGGCGCTGTCATAATTAGTTCAAGGACAGATAAGTCCTCGTCCTTAACTCTGTCGTACTCATGCAGAAAAGTTTGATTGCCAAACTTAACACCTCTGGTCCGATCACGACCGGCAATGATAAAAGCTGTGTTACCGGCCAGTCCCCACTCGGGTCTGACCTCTGACCAGTCAACCGCCTTTTTGAGAATCTCATGGTGAAGGCCAGAATCGGTAGTGTTGAGGTAGACAGCTCTGTCTTCTCTGGTATCTTTAGCAGCATCATCTAGCCAACATCTGAGCTCGTCTGAGACAGCTTGAGGGTCATCAGACAGGACTTCTATCTGATCTGTCGTTGTGCAATGCAGAGCAGGAACAAAGCTTGTAGATTCTGGAATATCGAGCGCCTCTTTTGCCTTTGGGTCATTTAGGAAGTCAGCTGCAACGCGTGCGTTAATTCCACCGCTCTGCCCGCCACAGGCCCCGCAATCGAGCCCGCTCGCATAGGGATTATTCTCTGTGGTGCAATGGTGCCCTACGATCATGACTTTGTCTGCCAGTGGGAACTTCAGGCCACTATTTTTTAGAAAAGCTTTCGCAGACTCAATTTTTGAGTCAGCAGCTATCTCTAGCGCAGTAGGTGTGGCCTTAGCTGCTGATTGTTGCTTAATCAGAGAACTCTTAAAAAGTTTGTAAAAATAAAGTAGTCCAAAAGCTTCTACATAGGAGAAGCCTGCGGTGACTGACTGACGCAACGATTTTACCAGCGGACTAAGCAGTGATCCGGCGGCTCGTTGCGCAGCGGATGCTTTGTCCTGCTCATTGACCTCAATGCTGCCTGATAGCAAGACAGGGAATTGATTAATACTATTGCTGCTGCCAGCCTGACGATATTTGATTGAGAGGCCAAAAAACCCCGCAAAACCATAGGTCTCTATTTCTCCACCACTGACATCCTCAAGGTTAGCGCGCAGGTCAGCCGAACGAACATCAATACAGAAGAGAGCCTGCACCTGAGGAATGACGCGGTTAGAGGTTTCTGCCTCAGGCTGTAATTTGTTGAGTATGTGCTCTCTATGTTTATGCTCAAGCGCACATTGCAGGATATATCGATTGATTGTTGCAGGTTGGTCTGCAGACTGCTTATCTACTTGGTCAAAAGACCCGGAAGGATCTTTCTGAGGAGAGCTGCGCAGCACTGCTAATTCGTAGGCTGCGATCACTGCTAAGAGTGCAGTCAGCTCAGAATTTTCTGTTGCCGATTTGCTATCTTCAAAAACGCGATGCGCAATATAGGAGGCCCAGCCATTTAGCTTTGCCAGCAGGCAACTAAAGTAATCTTCTAGCGCAGGAGCCGCGGATTCCGCAGCAAGCGCCTCAATGACTGCCTCTGGCTGTTGAGGAAGTTGAGCGGCAAACTGCCTAAACTCGCGCAATCCACAACTAATCTCAGAGCTAAGGCTGGTAGTTGCGTAGAACCGCCAGGCCGCAAACAAATTTGTTTGCTTTAGCGGGAAGCTCAGCACTGCTTGTCCATGATCAAAGTAGAGCGCCAAGAAGTTTGAAATCTCATCGACAATCTCAGCGGAATTAGTCCCCAGAACAGATGCGGGGGTGAGAGCTGTCTGTGGAGCAAAGATCTGTTTGATAAAGTCCTCAGTTTCTTTGTCTGTCGGCGCGGTGTCACCAAAAATCAGGTGGTGATTCGCGGCAACGCTTGCATCAATATCGCTTAGTCCGACATGCTTTTTGTAGTACTCCAGAGGCAGATAGAGCTCAGCCCCGGTAGTTCGATTTAATTGCTCAGCACATTCTGCAAAGGGCAAATCTTTAAAGCCCCAAAATGGGTTGACGGCAACAAAATTCTCCAGCGACCATAAGGGCGCAATTCTGGCTACGGCATCTCTGGCAGCCGCGCGAGCAGATGCCGCAGAGTGTGCAATTACTTGGGTGCGCTTAGCTGTTTGCATTGGTTTTTCTGTTCAGTTTTAAAAATATATTCTGCGTAAACCGGTCCATATAGTTTTTTAGATAGAAGCCTTGCTGCAGATGAATAAATACTCGCTGTCCGGCTTTAGTGCGGCAGAGAAGATTTGCAAATACTTGTAAACTAAAAAAGCAAAAGATCGACAGGGATGCCACTGTTACAACGCTCACAGTAAACCAGGAGAGCTGGTCCAACCACGATAGGGCGACTATGTCAGACAAGAAATTTGTTGTAATTGCTGAGAGCAGAATATATGCCAGCACCAATGCAGTCGCCAGCAGACCTGCGATTGCCAAAGCCAACGGCCGTTTTCTAACCTTACTCCCGGTGGCAAGATAGACTGGATAGCAGGCACTGAGCGTCCAGATCAGCAGAATTGGCAGATAAGCAATCTGCAGGGTAATCCCAGGCAAGCCAATTACAAATAAGCAAATCAATAGCACTACCGCCATAAAGCCTAAGCTGGTCAGCAAGTTTGGGGCTGTAAGCCTGGCATGAAAGATTTGCTGTTTACCGTACTCTATTGTGCTCCCAGAACGAAGGAATGAGTAAGCTTTATAATATGAGTGTGCGATGATGTGGAGCAATGCCAGAGCATACAGCCCTAATCCACACTGAAAAATCATGAAACCCATCTGACCGATTGTTGAATAAGCAAGGCGTTTTTTAACCGAGGTTTGAGTGATCATCACGCTCATGGCAAATAGTGCGGTGCCTAAACCAAACATTACTAAGACAACATTAGCAAATACAACCTCTGCAAACAGCGGGGAGAGTCTGATTACCAGGTAGCCACCGCCATTTATTATTCCGGCGTGCATGATTGCAGAGACGGGAGTTGGCACCTCTAAACTATCCGGTAACCAGGTGTGAAAGGGGAACTGAGCAGATTTGGTTAACGCACTGACTGTCAAAAAGAATGTGATTAGTCCTAACTGGAGACTAGGAATATCCTGCTGGTTTAGTAGCGTAAAAATCTCCCGAAAATCCAGAGTCTTAAATGTAGAGCCGACTACCAGAATAGCCAGCAGCATAGTAGTATCGCCCAACCGGCTGATCAAGAACTTCTTTCTTGCGCAGAGAATTGCTTTTTTTCTTTCAGGATAAAAAGTGAGTAACTGATGCAGAGAGATACTTAAGCCCAGCCAGCAGCAGAAATACATCAAAAAGTTATTACTGCAGACCAGGCATGAAACTGTCGAGACTGTTGCTGTCAGCCAGATTAGAAAACGCCCATGACCGCTGTCTCCGTCTAAATAGCGCTTACTGAACTTGATAATTACAAAGGCGACAGTGGAGATCAGGAACAACATCAGGAGGGAGACCTGGTCAAGTAAAAAACCAAAGCCAAGCGGGAAGCCAGCAACAGAGAGCTCAAAGAAATATTGATTTACTGAGGTTGCAGAGAGTAGCAGGACCAGAGAAAAGATAATTGCCGGGATGATAGAGTAAGTAGCAATATCGTAGCGCCGGCTGCTGTCTAGCCTAAAGGTTGTAGAGCTGAGCAGAAAAGGCAGAAAAATTGCCAGCAATATTGTCGGTATAATTAAGGTTGAAGATATCATCGTTGCGAAGACTAATACGCGAATCAAAATTCGTCAATTGCACTTCATATATTTTCTGTTATAGTTCTACGATGACTAAAAGCAGATTGGCGTAATGGCAAGCTCCCCGGCTAAAACTAATAACTGGACATTCTTTACTAACCACAGCCATGTCCTGATCTGCCTGTTTGTTCAGCCCAGCTTGAGGCTGCGCGAAGTGGCGGCTGAAGTGGGCATAACTGAGCGTGCTGTACAGAAGATCGTAAACGAGCTTGAGGAGTCCGGATATCTGAGGATCACAAAAACAGGGCGGAGAAACCAGTACGAGTTTAAACTCAAAAAACCACTCAGACATTCTCTTGAGAAGCATTGTACAGTGCAGGACTTTGTAAACATCATTGCAGACCAAAGCTGAGCAGGTTGTCACCAACTATTTAGGGGTTACTTATTCAGCAACCCCTAAGTATTCAGCGTTATTATATGAAAGACTTTTTCAGCAACCCCTAGTTAATTATTTGACTTTCGCTAAGCCAATTATGATTTAGTCTGTCTTAGGACAAAAATCCTGGAGGGAAGGCTTTTAGATTGACTTTGCTGGCGCTGTAATTGGCTTGGAGTCGGCGCAGACATCAGTTTAAGCTGAAGCAAAATTACGGTTTAGTCTGAATAGCTAGGAATTAAAAACAAATTATGCCCACTTTTTCTGACGATGGTCCGGTTCCCGGACGCCCTGACTTGCCCGGTAGCATTACTAAACTCTGTAGCGAGCAATCAATTGACCGCGAGGTCGCAGTGCTGACTATTTTTGAGGGAATCTGTGGGTTCAGTGAGATTATTGAACGCTCGCGGGCTCAGGAGATCGTGCTTGAAAAATTACCCGGCGTTAACCTGCGTGAACATCTGCAAGATTCGGAGATTTCCCAAGAGTACCTATCCTTATACCAAAGTGTCACTGTTGGCGTTGGACTGGCTGACTGCATCAACCATATGCACTCAGGCTTATTTAAGCCGGAAGCTGGCCCTTATGCACATTACGATATCTCCCCCGGAAACGTCGTGATAGATGACCTTGAGGTTTTTTTGATCGATTTTGGTTTGTCGTTTCCGGTGGCCACTCCGCCGCCCAATTTCTATAATCAGCAATTGGGCACACCGGCAACAATCTCTCCCGAACAATATTTTGGCAGACCGCAGCTTGGAACAGAGGCTGATATCTTCTCATTTGCCAGCCTGATTTATTATATGGTGCACCGCGGCAAGTATGCCTTTGAGCATACCGATAATAAAGCTGATATGCGATTGCGCTTTCTGCATCCGCCTGCCCCGGAGACCGGAGACAGCAGGCTTGATGCATTACTGACGGCTTGCTGGCGGAATAAGCCTGAGACCCGGCCAACGGCCCCTCAATTATTTAGAAGTTTAATTGAGATTCAGGACACGATGGACTAATGACTTCTAAGATCATATCCATCTAAGACTTCTTCGGCTGCCGATAAACAGGCATCAGGAAGGAGAAATCTTTACGCACTCTCTTTAGTTTCGCTAGAAAAAAAGTTTGAGGTTTTGATCTTTTTTTAAGTTAATCCTGGTTGACCGTCTGCCAATTTGGCCTAAAAAAGGGATTAATCGCCAAAGAGTCTTAGCTTTTGCATTTTCTTGCTAAAATTCCAGAAAATTTGGGATTTCTGTCACTATCATTCGTAGTGTTACATTGAACCTCTTTAACTGCTTGATTGGTCAGAGTAATCAACTCCAGCCTGATGGTTCTTGGAGTAAGCGTTTTTAGCTATTAAGTGGGCGAAATCTAATTTTGGTTTAAGCAAGATATACCCAAACGTTTGCGCGAGAGACTCTATGGGGCAGAGTCAGGTCAGTCTCTGGAGGTTGCCTGTCTCAACGGAGCTTTACTAGCCCAACTCCCGGGATCTGTTATTTTCCGGTAACTCCTAACTGGTGTTTACTTATTTGGTAAACCCGATTTTAATACTAACAATGACTGCGCAGATATCTGACACCTTTGACGAACAGAAAGCGCGCGATGTCTTAAAAAAGGTCTACGGTCACGACAACTTTCGCGGCCATCAGTTAGCGGCGATCGAGAGTATCTGCAGCGCTCAGGATACCTTTGTGCTAATGCCAACTGGTGCCGGCAAATCGCTGTGCTATCAGATACCTGCGCTGCTCTTAGATGGAACGGCGATAATTGTTTCACCCCTGATTGCTTTGATGGAAGACCAGGTTTTGTCTTTGCAGGAGCAGGGTGTCAGGGCCGAGTATCTCAACTCTTCGCTGTCGTTTAAAGAAGCTATTAGCGTGCAGGACAGCTTTAGAGCCGGCGAGCTAGACTTACTCTACGTTGCGCCTGAGCGGATGATGCAGCCAAGCTTTTTATCCCTACTCAATAGCGGTCCGGCAATCTCTCTGTTTGCAATTGATGAGGCACACTGTGTCTCGCAGTGGGGCCATGATTTCAGACCAGAATACCTCAGGCTCAGTGAGCTAAGAGCAATCTTTCCCGGAGTTCCGCGGATTGCCTTGACTGCAACAGCTGACCCACCGACACAGGAAGAGATCGTCAGCAGATTAGAACTGGCAGATCCGGCAATTCTGATCGGCAGCTTTGACCGTAATAATATTAAGTATCGGGTTGAGCTGAAGAGTTCACCAAAGAAGCAGCTGCTTGGTTTTTTGCAGAATGACCACCCTACTGATTCAGGAATTGTCTATTGTCAGTCGCGCAAGAAGGTGGAGAGCTACGCGGCGTGGCTTAAAGAACAGGGGTTTAAAGCTCTGCCTTATCACGCGGGCCTGCCAGTCGAGACTAAGCAACTCAACCTCAGCCGGTTTCAAAAGGAGGAGTCAGTAATTATTGTGGCTACTATTGCTTTCGGTATGGGGATTGATAAACCTGATGTGCGCTTTGTTGCGCATCTTGATTTACCGCGCAGCATTGAGGCTTACTATCAAGAGACTGGTCGGGCGGGTAGGGACGGTCTGCCCAGCAATGCTTATATGGCATACGGCCTAGCAGATTTGATGCTAATTAAGCGTTTTATCCAAACCTCGGACGCACCAGAGGATCGTAAGCGGGTTGAGAGTCAGAAACTGACAGCTCTGCTCGGCTACGGTGAGACAACCGATTGCCGGCGCAAGGTTCTGATCAATTATTTTGGACAGGATCACCCTGGCGATTGTGGGAACTGTGATAACTGCCTCACTCCGGTTGCCACCTGGGATGCGACCGAGGCCGCAAAAATGGCGCTCTCGGCAGTTTTCAGAACAGAGCAGCGTTTTGGTAGCGCTTACTTAATTGACCTGCTGCTGGGTGAAGACAACGATCGAATTAAACAGTTTGGCCACGATCGTCTCTCAGTGTTTGGTATTGGTAAAAGTGTCTCAAAGCAGGTCTGGGCCAGTGTTTTTCGACAGCTGGTAGCGCGCGCCTTACTCGCAGTCGACATTGGAGGCTACGGCGGACTCTCACTGCTCCCGGCCAGCTCACCGATTTTAAAAGGAGAGCAAACGCTGAACTTTCGAATTGATCCGGTGATCAAAAGCAAGGCAACAAGCAAAAAATCTAATAAGACCGCCAGCTCAGAGGCGCTTACTAGCCAGGCTCAGGATTTATTCTCTGAACTGCGGCAGTGGCGTACCAGACTTGCCAAGCGCAAAAATATTCCACCTTATCTGATCTTCCATGACGCAACGCTTAAAGAGATTGCCAGCAGCAAACCGACCGATAACTCTGGTCTGATGGAAATCTCGGGAATTGGAGAGGCAAAGCTTAAGCGTTACGGTAAGGATGTTCTGGGGATAGTTGCAGCAGATGGGTCATACTAGTTTCCCGGGAAAGCAGGTTCTCTACTCTACTTAACTCTTCCGTAATTATCTAGAGCAGTTAACTGAAGATAGTCTGCGAGCTTAGATTTTGTGAGATCCGAGAACCTCGCGAGCACAGCCTTCATTCCCCATCGCGCAAGTGCAGGCAAGCACAAGTTCGCTTTAATTTAATCTTTTCCCCCATCGGGTGATAATTCTAGCCCCACAAAAAATATCCTTGCTTTGTTTAAGAGGTAAGATGTCTTCTGCGATGCCCCAAAGATTCTCGAAGATTACCTTTCTGTAGAAATTAACTACATTCGAGTTCCGGATGATAGTGCGGTTAATTTGTCCGGGATCACTGGTGGCTCGGTTTAATGATTTGACCGAGCAGGAGTTATCCCAGGAGATAAACCCGGAGCTCCAATAATCTCTCCTACTGCTGTCCGCTGGCAGATATTAAATCTCTATCTTATAAGCTGCTTGGTTTCTGATCAACAGAGCGATAGAACAATTTGTAGTGTCCGGAGCTGACTGCGGCCATATAAGCCGAGGGGTAATCCCGGCCTAAGCGCGGCGAATAAAAAAGTTTTTTTTAAATACTGTGCGGGCAGTCTGTTTGAGAATAGTTCCGCATTGATTACCCCCCTGCAATTCTCTTTTGCTTTTTAAGCTGAGTTCAAGCATGTGCTTGAGCCCCTCGACACCACGGTAGAAGTTGATCTCTAGTCGCTCGGACTCGATCGTAACGCGATTTTGCTGCACAAGAGAAATAGTCTGTGCCAAACTCGCCGCTAATTAGCTATTTCTTTTTGTTACGTCTCTAATAGTCGTTTGAGCTGTACAGGGTCAGCCAATTGAGCAAGAGTTTTCCCAAAGTCGGGCCTACCGGAGTAGTAATTAGTGAAGGGGCGCGAAACCTCTGAGATCATGATTTAAATCTGAAGTGGACGATTTTTGATCCCAAATAGCCTAGACTCTTGCACTTAATGTGTCAAATTAGCCCCAAGCATTCAGCATTGTTACACGAACGACTTTTTGCAAGTCCTACTTAAAAATCGGAAAGATCTCCGGTGTCCGATCAAAGGTTCCGTTAAATTCAAATCCCAACCAGTCAGCAATTGTCGCATAAATATCGACAATATTTGTTTTCATTTCCAGACGGTTTTTATCAATTAGATCTGTCTCGCGCACCTCGCCGACCAGATTACTGTTTTTAACCGCTCCTCCGAATAGACCAATAAATGTTGCGCCACCGTGGTCAGTGCCGAATCCACCATTCATTTTAATTGTCCGGCTAAATTCTGAGAACACCATAATGCAGGTGTCATCCCAGCGGTTCCAGGCGGGGTGCTTAAGATTCGCGCGAAATGAGGTGATCGCATTATTTAACTGTGAAATGTTACTGGAGAATCCGCCGGCCTGGTTTGCATGGTTGTCGTAGCCACTTTGAATTGTGGTAAAGACTGCCGTCTTCTCGGCAAGCATCGCCTTAGCAACATCTTTTAACTGCTTGCTCATGCTGTCAGAACCGTAGCCAAAAGCTTTCTGATCAGCAGTCGAGCCGTTCAGAATACTGGAATACGCCTCCATACCTAAGAGAGATTGATTCTGCCGAAGTGCGTCTTTGCGGACTGAGGATTGCTCCTGCATAATTTTTGCTACCTCGCGCATGCCGTGATTGGCAGCGATATCTGAATAGAGATCTTTGAATTTTAGATCTTCTAGGCTGCCGATGACGGTTGGCTCATATTTGCCGCCGGAGGAGACATGCTGAGTTCCGCCCAGCGAGAGCAAGTAGAGAGACCTGATGTCTGGGTTATCAGAGAGCACTTGCTGGTTTTGAGTGACAAGCCGGTTGAGCCAGCCGGTCTTAAATGCCGGATCGATTACTCCTTCGCGGTCACTGACACCGCTCTGAATTGCCTGAGAAGCTTCGGCATGAGAGCTGGTCAGCTTGCCATCATAGGCGGCAGCGTTGAACATGTAAGCATTATTATCATTCCAAAGCGTATCAAGAATGCTGAAGCTCGGATGGTAAAATGTGTTGGTGCGGCCTACTTGATTTGAGCTGTGAGGAGTGCGCCAAAGACTTTTGCCACTTAGGCTACCCTTGTCATAGTGAGAGCGAATATCGTGCAGATAGCTAAGGTTCGGTTGCAGAAGGTGCAGAACATCAATCCCGCCGGAGAGGTTAATCACTACCAGGTTCTTGCCATTCGGGCTGGAGGCGTTTAACAGACCCGGCAGCACACCGCTAAAGCTGGCGGTCACAGCCAAGAGGCCGGTTTGCAGGAGAAAATCTCGTCTGTTCATAATTCTGAAAGTTGTCGTTTGATTATAAGATTCAAGCTCGGCCACTTTCGATGCTGACCTTAGGAATTAAATTTCTGGCCGAACAGATGTTCTGAATTTCTGCTTTCTATGACACACTTTTTCTAATCAAGCCGATTAGAGAGCCAGTGGTTTAAAGTAGTAAAGAGGTTTGATAGTGCTGACTCAGCGATTTTTAGGAGTATTTTGTTTTTGTGTCTTAATCGGGTTGCCCGGCAGCTCTCAGGCCTTTAACCGCTTTAAGGGTGTCTACTCAGATGTCCAGGTCCAGAGAATCAAAGTCAGAAAGAAAAATGTTGCATGCGTATTACATGAAGGTAAGCTCGAAGCCGCGATCGTTCGCAGCAGGGGCGCTAATGCCGTTGTTCGTTCTTTTAGGTTTATCAAGAAGCGAAAACTCAAAAATTACAAAAAAAAACTGGCCTCCGGCGCTATTAGTCAAGCGCTCTTCGATCAAAAGAAAAAGAAGTTAAAGCGAAAATTCCGTAAAAAATTCACTAAGCTATGTCAGCAGCAGGCAACTGAGTTGTTTGATGGCGACGGCGATGGCCTTGGTAATGCCAGAGATAATTGCCCGGCAAACTTTAATCCCGGCCAGCAGGACAGCGACCGCAATGGCACCGGCAACATCTGCGACCGTGCTCTGGTAGACAGAAACGATGACGGCAGACTTGACGCAATTGATACCAATAATGACGGCATCGCTGATGCCTTTGATGAAGATTTTGATGGGATCTTTGATGAGTTTGATACAGATTTTAATGGCGAAACAGATGCGCTCGATACTAACTACGATGGGATAGCTGATTTTAGCAACGCTGATTTTATGTCAGAGTATAGCTCTAATGACCCTGCTGACCTGCGATATCTCGCAAAGTCCGCCGGCTATGGCATTAGCTCGGGCGAAGCCTACATTCTTGAAATTGTTAAGTCCCAAGGTTTGCAAGCTGGGATAACTGAGTACATCCGCGACCGCGGATATCTCGAGCCAGCAGTCTTAGAGGCTTATGATAAGCTTGATTACGCATCAGGTGGGGTCAAAGCGACTGTCCATATCAATGGACCTCCGTCACACAAGTACTATAACATCCATCAAAACGGTTCTGACTACCTCTACCGGGATAAGGAACACAACACTAATCTGCCATGTCTTAAGGATGACAGAAATCTACGTCTGACTAATGGTTCAAGAGCTGATCCTGAAGGAGGAAATCTCTATCCATTGCCAATTGCAAAATTAGACCGTGGGCTGCGTTATGGCCATGTGAAGGGTCCGCTGATCCACCTGCATGCGCATACAACTAATCCATATTTGGAGCGGATGACTAAATTCCTGATGAGTGTCTGGACTGTTGGGGTCCGTAATGCTGATAACTGGTCAAAGTATTCAAGTTTTATCCGCCATTATGACCACCTGCGAATTCTGGCCCGCAACGGCGACCTGACTAAGCTGGCGATCGAGATGACCAAATCACCTCAAATGATTGAGTACCTTGATGGTCACTTTAACCAAAAGGGTCAGATAAACGAGAACTATTCCCGGGAATTTCTTGAGCTTTTTGTTACAGGAACTGTCCACCCGCTAACTGGAGAGGAGAATTTTAATTCGGCTGATATTACGCCTGAGAATCCGACAAATGACCTGCAGGAGCTTGCCAGAGTGTTCACCGGTAACAGGGCTTGGCCAAATCGCACTACGGCCCCTGACGGTACAGCGCTCTGCGTACGTACCTATGGTCTTTCTCAATCGGATAAATCAACCGACCTCGATGCTAAGACCTTGTTTAAGGACGTTTCGGCACCAACAATTCAGGTGGCATCCGGAGAGAGAATGGAGAGTGTTATCGCCAAAATTATTACCAGCCATCCGTCTGTGCCGTACTATTACGCGCAAGAAATTCTGCAGCACTATGTGGAAGCTAAGCCGAGCAAAATGGTTGTCCGGGCTTTTGGCGATGAAATCAAACGCCAGAATATGAATATTCGCTTGGCGATGGAAACGTTGTTTCGCTCAAATTATTTCTACCGGCGTTCTCTTCATGAGAACACCGTCTCAATGGATATCTTTGACTGGTTTATCGGGGTTGCCCGGAGAACTGGTGTGGTGCCGGATCTGAGCATCTCCCGGTTCTATGACCGCTCACGAATGAATTTGATCACTCCAGATTCTGTCTTCTGGTACTCACCCGACACTTGGCATTCTGCTGCGAGTAACTTTGCTAAAGACAATGTCAGCTCAGACCTCTACGAGGAGGCTTATAGTAAAAACCAAAGTAATACTGAGATCAATAAGCAGATCTCAGCCAGCCAGGATCCTCTGGCTGATCTAAGATACCTCTGTCCTGCCGGTAGTAATGCCGCGAGCTTAGTTGACTACGCAAGCGATTTGCATGGCGTTAGTCTCTCCACTGATCAGAAATTAACTTTGCAGTTCCAGCTCAATCAAGAGATTACTAATAAGGGAGACTTAACAATCGCTTTTAATACTGAGCCCGCCCGGCACACTTCGACCAGAAACAACTCCGACTTTTATAACAGTGTCAGGCAAAAAATGCGTAAGTGTTTGGAGTTGCATCACATTATTAGCTCAAAGCATCCGCAGGCGCTCGTTCGTTAATGCGTTGGCCTGCGCTCAGTTTTAAGCCGGTTGATCCTGTGTAGGATTAGCGGCCCTGAACCCATTTTTGTCTAGTGTCCGGCTATTGCAAAGTCCTGCAGCAAAACATCGAGTTCTTCCGATTACTATTTTACCGCGGCCTGTTGCTATTGAGATCCGGGATTAGGTGCTTAGTTGCCTAGGGCTAAAAATTTCAGTACTAAACTCTGCGCAGCAGCCAGTGTGGCCTGATTACTTATTAGTTTGCAACTTAGTTTATCCGAACAGAATGGGAACAGAAATCACTAGGCAGAACCAGCAGGGCCAGACATCGCCCCAGTCAGAAGCTCTAACTGGCATAGATCTTGCAGCGCAAGATCTTCCGAACCGGCCTGATCACCTACAAAATCGAATTAAAACTGGGCATCATTTCGGCCGATCTTTGGTCACACAGACGTCTAATAGCTTTGAAGTAACATTAAGTCCTGCGGGGCAGGTAAATCTAAATCAGATTCTAATGCAGGTTCCGGGAGGCGTTGGACCGCTGTTCTTCAGACGCCATTGCTCTGCTAATTTAGATGTTCAGCTTACCCCGGCTAAGCTTGTTATTCTCAAAGAGCGGGGAGAAATTACTAAGTATGCAGATACCCTGAGCAAGCACGGCTTGATCGCAGCAGGGGCAGACTCGGCGGTTTTGGCTGTTGGCGCACTTCTTGTCCTTAAGAGACATTATGGGATTGAGCCGCTCAGTGATGCAGAGTCGGGCTTGTATCAAATTCTCAAGAAGGACTTTATCTGTTGTGGCCCTAAGCGCACAGGTGTACATATCAATCACCTTAGAATGTACCTGGCTAATGATCACTATTACAAGGGAACCTCTGCCCCCCATATCGCAGGTTTGCTGCCGGAGTCCGGCACTCTGAACTTTCAGATTTAGTTTGCCCGGAAGCGCTGGCATCCGGGCTTATTTTAGAAGCACTGTAAAGGTGTCCCGGTTGGGTCTAACTAAGAAGCTAAATAATCTAGATAGACCGCTGCTAAGGATCAACATTTGATTTTAAGTTATGAGGGTTTTCATTACAAAATGCCTAAATATGTGCAGTTTATTCCGGGTCGATAACGAAATATCTTTAGTGATGCTAATGGACCATTAAAGCATATCTTCAGGAAGCCCTACCTCAATCTTTCTACCAGAAAAAGAATCAGGGAGACCGAGAATCTTTGCGACTACACCCACTTTTTTGCAAAAGAGAGAACCTCCTTTATCAGGAGAAGCTTATTGAGCAGCCCCTACGTGGTTTCAGAAATTACAGACTGGCCTAACTCTGGTTAGTAAAGCGATCCTCTGCGGAGGCTAAACCGGGGACAAATCGCACAGAATCAGTGCCAGGCTGTAAGATTGGTCAGATTTTCCCTAAAGGTACTTTCTAAAATTAATTAAGTTTCTCAGGTAGATAAAGTTTTCGCCGCGAAACAGTCACGACAGTATTGCGTAAAAATTTTAAAGGGCTAAGTTTCGTTGAGTTTTTCAATCCGTAAATCAATGAGTCAAATTACCACTCAAAACACTGCAGCAAATGGCAGAACAGGAAGTACTTCAAGAGCAGTTAGTGACAGGAGTCTTGAGTCTTTATTATCAGGCGAGAGCATGGGCGGATTCAAAGAATATCGTCTGACGTCAGCCACAGACCCCGCCGCGGAACTCCTGCAATTAGAAGATAAGCTCGCTGAGAGAAGAGACGATCGGTCGGAGATCTTTGGTCAGCAGATTCTCGTCGTTCAGACCGACACCCTGGTAGGTGTTAAAATGGAGGCGGTCAATCAGGCAACCGCAGGAGATTTATTAGACGGTCTCGGTTTATTTGCCGACTCTGAGTTTGTACAGACTCAGGATAGTTTTGACCTGAGTGCTGGACTTGGATCTGTAACATTAGCTTTTAGTAAGGAAATTCTTTTACCGTCCAGGGGGCAGGCAATGTTGCCAGACCGTGCCGCAACGCCCGAGCAGACAGCGCTGGGTGTTCTGGCTGCTGCAGCTTTGATCTATGGGAAAGACATTTCTAGCGCTGACCTAACCCGGGCCGAAGCGGTATTGCTCGATTTTTATCAGTCGGCACATGTGCGCTGTGGTACTTCTCCG